>JARJRE010000322.1:0-172000 GCA_030783385.1 Akanthomyces dipterigenus | reverse complement strand
CCCCCCCCCCCCCCCCCAGCCCTCGTGGCAAAGTTAGCGAGTGTGGTAATATAGATGAGCGGTAGCAGAGTAAGGACGACAATCAAGACAAATTCGAAAGACGGAATGACTTGCGAAGAAGACGTTGGATGTGATGGTGCGCGACACTTTCTTTGCGGTGACTTGGTAACGTGGAATGGATGGCATGTAGGCAGCTGTTTGCTGCAGCGGGCCGGGCCGTCTAACGGCGGCGAGAGGGGTCAGGAGCTTCAAGTTCCGTCCTGCTCACGATGATGCATTATATGACGCTGGTGCTATTACTCTCGGCTGAAAGGCAAGAAAAAGATTCACCGCAGGTCTGTCGTCTTTCCCAGAAGACGGTGACACAGCCTGTCTCTGAACACTAGTTGCACGTCTTCGAGACAAGAAACCAGATGCGCAGACGCTGGTGAGTACCTCGAAGCCTTGGCCCCTTTTTTCTACACAGCGCCCACTTGTACAGAATGCCGAGCTCAAGTGATTTGTCTCCGGTGGAGCAAGGCCATGAACCGTCTTGCGGGTGAGTTTACAGCAAGACACGACAAAAAAATGTTACTTGGGAGAGGCAATGTCCTGTTCTGATGGCGACTAGACGGAACCGGCTGGCTGGAGTGGCGTCCCGACGGACAAGCAAGGAAGCAAGACGTCCGGGGCACTTCTGTCACTGTAGTGGGAAAGGGGAAGAAGAAAAAAAAGTTCCCGTCTGGAGGTGGAAAAAGAGTCTAGAAACGTTGAAGAAACGGCAGCGGTGCACACATCTCCAGGACTCCAACGACGTTGGCCAGAGGGGAGGCTGGGGGGACTGAACGGGTTGGGCATCAACGAGGCCTGATATGAGCCCACGGCCCGGAGACGTCCTTTTTCACTGGCAAGGGCCGAGTTGAAAGCATGATTTCTTGCTCAGCTCCGTTGTGCTCAGGGAGAGAGGAGTGGGCGGGGAGGTGTTTTTGCATCCAAAGAGAGGCCAGAAACAACATGGCCGCATAACAGGCCGGGTGGAGAAGTGTTTCCTGGGCCTCGTGTGTGTGTGTGTGGTAGTAGCGGAGGGGGCCTTGGCTATAGCGGCAAGAACAAGAGAAAGAGTGAATGTCTAACTTAGTACTCTTTTGTCATTAGGCTTGCGACGGACATGAAAATAGACCGGGTGGTTGGGCTGGTTGGTGGTGAGGGTGATGGCATCGGCGTAGGCTAGACATGGCGGCGCGTAGAGCGAGAGAGAGAGGTGTGCACGATGCTAGCTTTGCGATGATGTTTGAGATGCCTACGGAGCAGACGGAGCGAGATCATAGGCATCCGTATGTCTGGCCGTCTTGACTGAGCCCTAGAGCTCCTGCTGCGAAAAACATGGGCCAGTTTCATTGTAGTCAGGTGGCGGTGACGAAAACCATCGTTAATTGGTGTACGGGGGCGTAAATAGCAGCCCTCCGATGTGTGGTGCGGCCGTTGATGGGCCCGTGTTTCTTGGTTCGGCTTCTAATTGTAGGTACCTTTTGCCGCGCAACGAGGTGGCGGGGGTACCTAGACCTCCTCGCCCTCCGTCCTTGGTCTCTTCCATCTTCAACCTCCTCCACCGCCCCGGCCTGTTTACCTGAATGCCTGCCCAACGTTGCTTGGAACCTGCCACGCTAGGACTGGTTAAACCTGTGCTATCTGTTAGTAGTAAATACTCATCTACCTGCCTAAAAGTATGGCTCTGTCCCATGCTCGGAGAAGAGTGCGGGAGCTCCAACCCAATCAGGTTAAAAGGTTTCCGAGGAGAGAGCTAGAGCGGTGCGCCTGATGAGCGCCACGCCATCTGTCGCCTTTATCCAGCCCGAGCATCTTTTCCTGCTTGTCTCGCGCCGGTGCGGTCCTGTGACGACTTCTCTGCGGAGCAACTACCTACGCATACGACCTCGCGCCGTTTCCCCCCGTTCATGTCCTTCCTCACCCGCCCTCTCTATATGACCCCCCACTCACGGAAAGCTTAGGCTCGGGCCCAGATGGTAGCATCCGTTGCTTTTTTGGCCGCCTCTCGCCTGTTTTTACTTTATTTTTATTTCTTGCGTGGCCACGGGACAGGGCTTGCGCAAATGGGAAGCTGCTCCGGACTTGGACCTCTTGTCCAGGTCTCACTCTTCTCCTTTTGCAAATCAAGAGCCACCATCACATCTCCTCTTATCAAGTATCATGTTCTGAACCTGGTACGTAGGTCATGATGTGATTTCATGCCCATCTGCTCTGATCAGTTGGCGCCGAGGACTGGGGTTCAACCTGCAAGGCGACCCTCTCCCTCTCCTCGACAGCCCAAGGTTCAAGTCACAGGCATCTCTCAGCCTGTCAAACCGTTTTCTGTAACCGATGCCTGCAGGTTCCATGTCATACAAGCTGCTCCTTTTGGCGCATCCTCATTCGTCGATTTCCCAGTGTCACACACACTCTCCCTCACTCACGCATCGACCATATCACACATACACACACACCGTTGAACTCCCGTCTCATCACACGGCAAGAGGCTTCCATGCACTTTGGAATAAAAATAAACCATAGACTGACCACGCCCCATCCTTGGTCCCGAACGTCGGGTACCTGCTTTATTTCTCCTCCTTGGTGCCCAAAAGAGGGCTCGATGAATGACGCTGCCCCGTTGCTTGCGGCTGGAGCAGAAACAGCGCCACCACTGCACGCCCACACAGCTGCTGATTGCGGCCATCATGTGTTCTAGTCTGCTGCGATCTGACCCAGCCCACGTTCCCGCGTACAGGCGGAAAAAAGTAACTGGTACTGCAGACGATGCCGATGGCCAAGGTACGACAGAAGCCATGCTGCAGCAGTTTATGGGGTAAGCCGCTGTATCCTGCATGATCGAGTACAGCTTGCCTGCTCCATGAGAGCCCTGCGCACCATTGGATGCATAATGCGCTTCGTGGACAATAAATAACATGTAAACTGCGAATGCTGTGCTACTCATCTGGGAGTCTGTAACCCTCCCTCCCTCCCGTGCTGTGAGTAATGGAAATCAAGGCGTGGCTGTGGGCGTGACTACGGGAATGACGGCCCTTCCCGGCAAGTGGGCTTGGCCATGCTTCAATCAGACGAGTCGATGAAGCCCAGGCTGCCCTCGTTGCCTCGTTTCGCCGCACGCATGGTGAGGAGCCCAGTGGTATACGACCCGGGTGTCCAGGATCCCCTCTCCCCATAGGTAGGTGTGATGGGGTGGAATGACACTGGCGCCGAGGGCCACCGGTATGGGGGGACCTATTTTGGTGGCCAAGCGGCGCAGCTTGTTTGTGCCTGATGCTAGAGGCGAGAGCGCAGGGTCAGTCGTCGTCCTCCCTTGGGCGATGATACGCCAAAAATCTGTCGCTGGCTGACCGCATGTTTGGGGGGCCGGATGATGATGGGCCTTTTACGAGGTGGCCTGGTTTGAAGACCTGGAGTCCACGGTTGTGTATCAGAATCGGGTAGGAAATCAAGCACGGGCTCTAAAAAGGAACAAAAGCTTGAGACCTGTGCAGAAAAAAAAGGCTCGGCTTCATAAACGAGACCTTTTGAGAATGGCATCTACCGTTAGTAGTTAGTGAGCGGCCTGCCTGGAGGGCCTCCCTCCGACCTCGTCTGTGAGTGGATCGAAATCGGCGGGTTTGAGATCCAAGCAAGAGAGTGCGACTTGCGAGCAAGGTCTCAGCAGAGGGGTGGCACCCGGACACTACTTCTCTCCGTGTATGTAGCGTAGCCACTTGGCGAATGGATGAGCGAGGCAGTTCTCAAGGCCGGACCAGTAGGTGGCAATGGGACAGAATGGTCGCGGCCATGTATGTGGTGGTCGCGCTGCTAATGCGGTGCAGCGGTACACAGAGCATCGAGTTGCTGTTGCTGTTATCTGATGTCTCTGGCGTCGCAGCCCACGCGTTAGATCTAGTAGGGGCTGAGGCGTATGTCTTGCTTCGGCTTTGGGATTTGGTGGGAGGGGGGTTTTAGCGGTGCGTAGGATCTTGTCGATGACATTATAATAGTGCAACGTCTGCCGGGGCCTGGCTGGCTTGACGATTCTTCCCATTCCCTTTTCTGGAACAACATTCTTCTTTTCAGTACAATATCAGGGCGTGGTAAATTTTGGCAATTTTGTTCTTTTTGCCTGCCACGGTCTCCGCTGTGTATTATATTCCTGCTTGCTGTAGCCTGTCGAGCATTTGTTTTGTTGCAGAGGCTAGCGGAGCCTTGCGTATCGACGAGCTGTACGGTTCAGTGGGCTTCAGTGCTGGTATATTTGGCCGTTCGGCATCTCGATTCAAACGCTTCTTTCGCTGTTCTCCTGCACTTCTCCGATTCATTCTTGGGAAACTGCTTCGGAGCGGTCTTGTTCTTCTCGACAAACGACGGTACCTCGACAGCTGCAACACGCAGAGCAGCAGCGACGATTTTAGCGACGGCGCCGGTGCAGCCAGCCGCCTGCACATCATCTGGACTGATCTGCAAAGGTGAGTGACTGGTACCTATGTACCTTAGTATACCTGGGTACCCATGGTAGATACCGTGCCGAGACGAAAAATGGCTGTGACGATGAGGAAGACAAAGTACCTCGTTGGCTGCCCACACACCCACACCCTACCAGGTCTTGCCCTCCCCGCCCCTCCAACCCTCCTAACACGGCCCCCTCCACTGTGCTCCCAGTCCAGTGCATGCTCCGGCGCCATTTGCACGCCCGCACTCTTGCTCACTTAGTACGGGATTGGTGCCTACTTGCAGAGAGCCGAGAGGGCACTGTGGCGCTGCTGCTGCACAACCATCCGCTGCAACCGGTGCCACGGCGCTATTGTCTCGGCGGCTTCAGCGCTGTGGCCACTCCAGACAGCTGTTCCTCTGCCTGTCGAGTGCGCAGGCTGCTCTTCTCATAAAGCTTCTTCCCCCGCCACAAACCCTGCCTCGTCTGCTTCTCTCTCCACTTTCTTGCCGCCCGTCCATATCCCATATCTCCCTCATCCATCTTCATGCATGCGCCTCTTCTCTGGCTGCCTTCCTATTCTTCTTTCATCTTTACCAAAATACACAAAAGCACTCTTCTCTCTTCCCTTTTTACGATTTTTTATGATATCATCGCTCCCGCCATCTTTTGCTTCTTTATTCCTGCCCCTCACGCAGCCACACCATCGCTGTCTTTGTTTCTCCCCTCCCGCCCGCTACCAGCCTCTTCCTGTCCCACCATCGGCACCGCCTTCATCTTGATCGGCTACCAAAGACGCACATCCCAGCTCCGTCGACTCGCTAACGGCCTCGCCTCTTCGTCCAGATCGCCCTTTCTTGTCTTTGCCTAGACCACTGTCTCGGGACTGCTTCACCTGCTCCCGTCTAATCCGCCGAGTCGAGCTGACAAGACTCCCCAATCCGGGAGACGCAGCAGCCCGTCACGCGCCAGACGCTCTCCTCCTGCACCAAGCCTCTGTGTAGCTCTCCTATGCAGTCCTTCGCACACTCCCAGACCTCCGTGGTTCCTGCTGCCAGTGCCTCCAACGTCGATGATCAACTGGACAACTTCTTCAGCCCCAACACGCTAGACACTTCTTCGGAGCACTCACCGCACATGGCCGACAGTCGCAGAGAATCTTTTGCTACGGGACCACCGCTATTCTCTCCCAAGACGGAAGACTGGCAGTCTGTCGATATGCAGTCCATTCCCTCCAACAATACCTATGCCGACCACCAAGATGCCACCGGCTACCTGCGAATGGACCACGACAATAGCCATGGCTTCAGCGCGCCCTCGGCCGGCGCATGGGGTATGGCTGCCCAGACCTCGCTCCCCCAGTTCGACCCTACCGTTGCCGCTGGCTTTGACGTCCCTGCCTCCATCTACCAGAACGCTGCTCATGCCCCCATGCCCTTTCCCAGCATGTTTGGGCCCATAACAACCGAATCGAAGCAGGGGCAAATATCTCCAAGAAATGAGTGGCCTGCCACCAACCAGACCATGCATCAGACGACCACTGTTGGAGATGATGGAGACCAGCTTGCGTCCCCTGGTGATCTCCGCCGCGACAGTGTCCGCAAGAGAAATGCGCGCTTTGAGATCCCCCCAGACCACAACCTGAACAACATTGACCAGCTCATTGCCGAGTCTACAAATGAGATGGAGATAAAGGAGCTCAAGCAGCAGAAGCGTCTTCTCCGCAACCGCCAAGCCGCTCTGGACTCTAGACAGCGTAAGAAGCAGCACACTGAGCGACTCGAGGATGAAAAGAAGCAGTATACGGCAACTATTGGAGAACTGGACATGGAAGTCAACTCACTACGAGTGCAGTTGGAAGAATCACGTCGCCAGTGTCAACTGTACATGCAACACTGTGACAATCTTACCCTTCAAAAGGAAGAGATGATTCGCAACCACACTATTGAGTCCCGAGAGCTGCGCAAAAAGGTCAGTCTGCTTACCGAGAACATCTCGGCCTTGGAGAGCAACTCTGTGCCTACCCCTGGCCCCAGTGGCAACACCATCAATGGACCATTTGGTGAGGTCGATAGCCTGTGCATGCCTGGTGGCTGGGATAATGGCAACTTCCTCCACCAGTACGGCATGATGCCCGAACCCCCTAAGCAGAATATGCAGCCATCTGCGTCCAAGGGGGCTGAGACCGCTTCCTCTGGAGAAGGTGAAAAGACGGCCACTCAAGGTGGCCTGCTCTTCATGCTGTTCCTTGTTGGCGCGTTTGTCATGTCCAGCCCTTCCCCTCCCGCCATGCCCCGAGTCTCCGAGGACGTTCGATCCGCCTCGGCAGCGCTGCTCGATAATGTCTTGAAAGAGGCTGGCATGCCCTCGTCTACCGCCGCCGTGCAATCCATGCCGTCTCAGTCTGCTACGGGCAACTGGGGCGACATGCCTAACAGCACGCCTATGACCGGCGTTTCAATTGACGGCGTGACTGGTCCCATGCTGAGCGAGCTTCATGATTTTATCCAGCCGACCCGCGAGCAGAAAAACGAGCAAGCCTTCTCCATGTCCGCGGCACAATACAATGGTGTGAGCGATCAGTCATTTATGCAGAACGGACCCGCGGACAGGATGGCCGAGCAGAGCGAGGGGCGCAAGAACCTGGCGGCCGCATTAGCAGAGATCCGGGCAACCAACAAGCAATCTGGATCCGCTGATGTATACACGCGCACGCTTCTCTGGGATCAGATCCCGCGAGATGTTGTGCGAGACTTTATAAAGATGTTTGCGGACAATAATGCCGCACAGAATGACGCGCAGCGATGCAACGAAATCATGTCCTGATGACAATGATCCTGACGACAATGTTTACAAAACCATTTCAAGATTAAGACTGACGACACTCTCACGATAACGACCACACTTTACGGCCTGTTTTGGATTTTTCTTTGCGATACTTTATCATTTCAATAATGATTTATTTCATGACCGTGGCTATGTTTCTGCCGAGCAACCGCGGCCGTACACAGAAGCGCTCTCGCGCAACCCACATTTTCAGACTTGTTGCTCACGCAAGAGAAAAGCTTCCCACGAGTCCGATTCTTTGGATATTTACTTGGAGGCACTTCTTTTCGAATTATTTTTGTGTTTTCTTTTGTGGTGTTGACTAGCAAGCGAAACGAGCGTGCATTTGGGTATTGGAATTGGTTTTCTTTTTGGTGGCTTTCTTGATTGGGAATATGGACGTGCGAATTGCCGCGCCATTTTCGCATTTTTAGGTTCTGCCGATACTTTGACTTTTCTTGCGAGAATCGACGGTATGGTTCCTGGTTGCAAAGCGCTTGCGCAAAGCTGCTGTGCTTGCAGCCGAGAGGCTCTGACTCGTCGCGTTGTCGCCGGAGCCAATGCAATGACAGAATGATGTACGGGCCAGCGATTGGACAGGTGGACTGATACGACTATAATGACATTAACTTTCGAATGAACTTTACGCGCTCTTCACTATTTAGGCTGCAGAGCCCCGGTGGCAGTTTGGACTTGCTGCCGGGGTTCCGTGGGAGTCGCTCATGACGATTTACGAATACTATATGACTTGCACTCATAATCACCACTTGCTTGTGTGATGTCCAATGAGATTCTCTTTTGAATTGAATGAAGTGTGTCCCAGATGCTACGCGAATATGTACACATCAGCGGTCAAGGAGACGCGTATAGCTCAAGGGACCAAGGAACCACAGCGCCAGTGTACAAGATTCATCTCGGCGTAGAGAAGAGCAGCATGATGAGTAGTGAGCACGCGGGTGACAAAACTGTTGGCCGCTTTTTGGTGGGCGAGTAATGTACCCCCGGCGAACAGTTTTGTCACCCGAGTGAGTAGGTAGCAGATCAAAACAAGCGCAGGTGTGTCGTTGAACAAATGTCTAAGACATTTGCGAGATGTGAGACATGGGCATAAGCCGCCACCAGCCCTCGTCGATTGGTAAGGGAGAACAAAAAAGGACGCCGGGGGCGGGGTTGGAGGGTGCTGGGCTGGGCGCGACAACTCACAAGACCACATCACACTGAACCATGTAATGCTACCCTGCTGGTAGTCGGCGCCGTCTTGTTTGCGAGCAGCGTCGAGTTCTTTTGTTTTTCTAGTTTATAGAGGGGCCAGATTATGCTTGGTTTCAGCTTTTTGCTGCTTTTTTAGTCGACCTGTGTTGTGACAGGACCTGATTTTCCGTGGTCACTACCCCATCTTATCATCTAGGGTACAACTGGCAGCAATTTCCATGACTGCGGTGGAAGATAATCATTGGATGATTGGGAAACGATCTGCAGGTAGGGTGATGGGCGCACTGATAGCTTGCACCTGCTCGGGAATGGAATATTGTATATGCAAGGTAGATGAGGAGGTGTATGGCTGTGTATTCAAAGAGACGATGCGCGGTGATGACGTGTAAAACGATATGCGGAAGCTGTTGTTATCCCACAGAGAGAGCGTTGGACGCTATGCGGTCGCGATAACAGGTCGCGTAGAGAAAATCACAGGGTAGAAACAATAAAGCTAGTCGAGGGCAACAATTAACGCGTTTCTTGATTCATTTTGAATATATTCAATAATTTCGACATTGGAATGACGCCTATTGATACTGCTGTAGAAGATGTTCCCCGACGTGAGGGCCCCGAGTAAGATGATTATAGAATCAGAATAGGGCGCAACGGAAGAGGGAACTGGAATAGACCACCCAGAAAATACACGAGCCTGCTACACACTCTCCCACAAAAACAACATAGGGCCGCAATAAGATTCGCTCAAACGAGCTGGTACATTTCAGCGTTCCCGGGGGCAGGCTGGTCGAGGCTGCACAGCTCGCCACCACTGCCACAACCCTCGACCAAAGGCGAACCGTCGCACAGCAGCAGCAGCAGCAGTTGCAGCTGCAGCCCGAAGCAACCACAAGCCCACTCGCTGCAACGTAGAGGGGTCTTATGCCAGAGCCTTCACCGAGAACTGCCAGAGCGTTTGGTGCTGGCGGACACGCATGCATGCATGTTATGCAAGCCTCGTCTACTTTTTCTTCTTCTTGGCAGTGCCGTCCTCGCCAGGATCGTACTTTTCCTTCCAAATCCTGCGGTGGAAAAAATCGGGATCAGCTTCCTGTTTTGTATCTGGAGGAAATGGACGTGCAGGAAATGTTGGGGCCGCAGACGGTCCGCATGGGCCACAGCATCAGCGGCCCCAAAACGCACTTGTGTCTGCAGGATGATGGGAGACGAGACTTTGGTACAACCGGTACGAAGAATCCAAGACTGCTGTCGTGGAACCCTGGTCGCATCGGGGAAAACGCGGGGAGGACGCGGGGCAGTGAGTGTTTTTTGCTTACCATGAGTTGCCGAGGGTCTTGTTGCCGGCCTTTTCTGCTAAGCGGTAGTACTGAGCTGCTGCAAACTATTACACCCCTGATGTTAGCACACGTCGCCGGTAGTTTGTCCCTCGGCGGCTCTGATTTCCGTGGCAGCTGGGAGAAGGAGGGTATCGCCGAGCCAAAGTCGCATGGTATGACTGCTGATGCCAACCCCTAAAAGGACACACCACAGAGCAAGGACTCATAGCCGCAACTGTGGTATTTGTGCATCATTCGATGAGAACGTACCTTGTCCTTTTTGCAGCCAAAGCCCTCTAGGTAGCACCAGCCCGCCTCGTTCATGGCATCTGCAGCACCGTATATTAGCATCCTCCCCGCAGCAACCCAACCGCGCGCGGCCCCTTTTTCCCGCTTCTTTCTCTTCGGACATACCAGTATCGCCAAGATTGGCGGCAGTTTCGTAATACTGTTGCGGCAGTGTTAGCAATCAAAGAAATCGCCACTACAGAAGAACAAAAAACAAAGCCCACCTGCTTGGCGGCGACGGGGTCCTTGGGAATGCCCCAGCCGTGGCGGAAGCAGTTGGCCAGCTCAAAGATGGCGAGGATAAGCTCGCCCTTGGCCGCGCCGCCCTTTTTCATGCCCGCCTGCAGGGCCATCTCCTCGACGGCGGCAGCATTGGACGCCGCGGCCGAGAGGTACGTGACGGCGCGTTCCGTGTCGGGCGTGCATCCCCATCCGTGCCTATCGTCAGTCAGATGATTATTTCCTCCACCACGGCCACGCAGAATTTGCGAAAAGAAAGAAGAAAACAACGCACCGTAGGGCAAGCCCGAATAATACCTGGCTCAGCGGGTTGTTGGCACCCTGCGTGTCCGCTAAGCGCCCGAAGATGGCCGTCGACCGCTGCAAGTCGCCCTCCTCGTGCAGTCGAATCGCCTCCTGGATATCCGCGTCAATCTTGACCGACGACACTGCCTTGGGCGGCGGCGTCTTTCCGCCCGGCGAGTAGCTTCTTGCTCTGCTCCGGCCCGCGCCCGCAGGTGTCGTCGTCGCCACCCCCAAACTACCGTCCTCTGGCGTCGAAGCAGCCGCCACCGCCGACGACGCGATGCTCATGCTCGCAAAGCTGTCGCCCAGGCCCGGGGAGCCGGGGGCGCTGCGCGCAATCTCGTTTTGGCCGGCCAGCAGCGTGGCGCGCTGCTCCCACTGGGCCTCGTCGGCCGCGCCCACCACAATGGCGGGCAGGTTCTCGGGCACGCTGTCGGACGACTCGGGCTGGTGGTGCCGCAGGTGCAGACGCTCCGAGAGGCGCCGCCGACGGCTGCCGCCGGCTGATGCCGTGGAGTGGTGGCTCGCCGTCGAAGACACGGACGCGCTGCGCGAGCGGTTCGAGTGGAAGATGGACAGGCTGCGGCGCAGGCCGCTGGGCTCCTTGGAGGGGGACAGGTGCACGCCGGCGGCATCGTCGCGAGGTGCGGGGGCGGGGCTGTGGTGGTGACGGCTGCCGTCGTCGCCGGGATGAATGACTTCCATAGAGGCCGTGTCGGACCGCACAAATGTGAACTCGGGCGCGTATCCGTTGTGGCCGATGATGTTGCTGGCGCCCGCGCTGCCCTTTTCCATCTTGGTCTCGTCGTGCTGCTGCTGCTCCGGGGTCCCGTCCCTCCTTGTGAGCTTGTCTCGCAGGCCCATTTTCGAACGAATGCAACTTGTAAAAACTGAAAAGAATTCCTCGATAATTATACACTGTGAAATTCCTTTTATAACAAAAATGGTAAAATCATGAGATGATGCGTGCCGCTTCCTCTCTCTTGCTCCTAATGCATGAATATGATGGCGCTTGCAAGGCGGCTATCCGTTCGTATTTGAAGAGGAATGACGTTGTCTTTGACAGTGCGCTCCCCACCAAGCCGGCGGCGCCCAAAGTCAGCCTACGCCGTTGCTATAATTGGCCGCGTGTGTGTGTATGCGAGTGAGAAACAAAAGAGCCACCCTTTCTGCTCATCGACCATTCATCACAAAGAATAAGCACAGGCAGGCCGATGTGCCCGTTTGATTCGTGGCGGAGCCCGATGAGTGAGGCTTTCAGGGGTAGGCTGTGCAAAACAAGAGGTTACAGTGAGGAGGGGCCGGTAAGCGCTCAGCCTGGAGACACTTTGCCAGAGGTACAAGGACCTCAGCTACAACCGAATCAGCTCTGTGCAAAAGAAGCAGCTCATCAAAGGCACATGGTTATGATCTTGCGCAGTCAACAGTGTAGATGGAGACACGATAGAGTTTTTGGATTATCCGATACAAGGGGGCAGAGGACAGGGGCGCTGTTGGAGGTCACAACAACCAAGCCCGCCTGTGTTGGCGCCCCGCTTCGTCAAAGAACCGCCCTGCGTTTTCCCTTTGAACATCGGACAAGCCTCGTGGCACCGCTACAATGGAACAAGTAATCTTGACGAGTTGTATCACTATCCCTACCTATAGTCCAGCGTAAAACCGTGGAGCATTTGTCATCTGGGCAAGCTTTTTTTCAAGTGACTTGACTACTTCACCACCTTCTTCACTAGCACGGTTGCAGCACGTATATAATCATTCTTCTTCTTTCTTTCTCTGCTAGTTTAAAATCTCTTCTTTCTTCGGTCGTCAAGGTTTGTTATCGCATCAGCGAGTTGTCTCGGGTATAAGCAAGCAACCAAGTCCCCCCCAACGCCACTTCGATCTCTATACCAAAAGGAAAGACTCGCAAGTCGGCAATCTTGCGGTGATTTAATGGAGGCGGACTGGCGCCGACCAAAGGGCAAAGCTGCCTTGGTCGGCGGCCAGTATCTTGCACATTCTGCACGGTCAGCTACAACGGAATGAAATCCTTGCCGTTTTCAAAATCAGAGTCGTCCTCGTCGGCTTCAAGAAACTCTGCGACTTCGTCCGAATCAACATCGTCCGAGTCAGCAAGCTCCTCATCGCTTGAAACGTCCTCCATGGTATCGTCTTGCTCTTGTCGCACTTGGTTGCGCAGAACGCTTGCCCTTTCGCGATGCAGGAGTTTACAGCCTTTGGTCTTACAGTTCCCCGTGTTGCTGAAGGCAGGGCATTCGAATACGTGTCGCTCGGTGCACTCGGCGCCTTTGCCGCAGTAGCCCCGATACCCAAAATCTTCGCAAACAGGTGCACTGGGTAGAGCTGCCGAGTGCGAATACTGGCAGTTGGAGTTGGAACAGTTGCCCTTTGCAAAATGCAAGCAGTTGGGCACCCGCTCGGGGGTGAGTTCATGGCTAAGATCGCAGTTGTCGCCGTGGATGCATCGACCCTCTTTCAAAAAATCTTTACAAATCGCAACCTTGTTCGGGTCATGCTGATATCGACATGAAGGCCCTTTGGTACAGGATCCTGCGACAAAAGTTAGTACTACCCACGCATGTCTTCCGAAATTTCATCGTAGCGTATAAGCCGCCTGTGGCACTGAATGAGGAATTACCAGTCGTAGAAAAGATCTTGCATAGCTCGTCAACTTTTTTGACGGCTCCGGAGCGTCTTGTAGCCTGAGTTAGATGTTTTTCGAGACACAGAGCGTCTACATACCGGTGATCCTTGACAACCCTGTTGGCCACCAGGTTGCCAGTCTTTGTGCGGTGAAATCGGATACCGGCAACGGCCGTACTTTTCGGTGTCGAAGGGGCATCGCTCGAATTATCTTATACGGCAGTCAGTATGAATGTAGAATCGAGGGTGTAGTGTCGACTTACCTGCAGCACGGACGAGCTTCTTGCCGCCGTCTCTGACCAAGAACCGGATATTTGCTATGCTTATTTCAGCCTGCTCCCGATTTTGAGCAAAACTGCCCTGGTTGTGCTTGAGAAACTGGTTGAATCGCGCTCGTTCACTGTTCTTCTGCTGCGTTAGTTTGCGCTGGCGGGTTTCCTCGATAGCTTGAGCGCGTGATTGCGCTTGTCGTTGATAAATGGTGGCGTTGATGAGCTGCTTATGCCGGTCCGTCCTGGAAACCCAATGCGCGTTATCGGTAGAGCTGACGGGCGTCGAGGGCGACGAGTCAGATGAGCTCGGTTGCGCGTTCAGGTTCAGCGTGCGGTGGCGATGGACCGGATGCGGGCGGCCAACGCGGTATCCTCGGCCGCGATACGTGGAGCCACGATAGCGTGTGTTATGCTCTAGAAAGATTGATGAGGATCGAAAGCTCAAAACGGCGCCTTAGACATACGGGGATAGCCTTGTGAGCTCTGCGACGGCTGGAATCCAGCTTGCTGATTCTTGTGCCGGTTGATTTGTCCTACTCGGTCAGTATCTCCACCTTTGCGATTTTCGCTTTCAGATAGGCCTACCAGCGAGAGCGCTGATGCGATCCAGTAGATCTCTCTCCTCTTCCGACATGATAGGTATAATTTGCGATTCGTAGTGCGCGGTTGCTGTGGCTGTGCGAAGTTGTGTCGAAGTGAAGAGGAGTGAGACTCCCCGTGCCAGTGGCGGCGGATGCAGCGCATGAATCACTGTGCAACGGCTTAGTCATGTGCTGTACCACCTGCACTGGCTGGACGTGGCGTGGCGGCTAAAAGAAACCAATATTCTACAATAAATTCCAAACAGACACACAACTCTAGCATCATCCTTCTGTGCTAACACAATTTCTCTGAAACTGTCACAATTCTCCTGGGCAAAACGCAAATCACTTTGATCGTGCGCCTCAACAGTACAGAGACAGCACAGAGGGAGCGAGAGTAGCCAAAGAAATGGCGAGCTGGGATCTGCTCGACGAGCGAAGTGAGACTGAGCTTCACAAGGCGCGTCTTCTTAATGTGGAAGAGAAGCCGTTCAAGAGAATCACAAAACGACTGGCCACGGTCTCATCACTAGTGTCAAAGATTATTGACAAGGAAGGGCAACCAGCGACTTCGGCAATCAATACACAGCAACTGCAGGAAGACTTGACCCTCGACTTTGCCGCCTTTGACAGCAGCATTGCGCGACTGCAGTTTCTTCACGACGCCAACGAGCGGGAAAGAGCGCGATACGACGACGACAAAAAAAAGATATTGGGAGAATGCCAAGCCGTCAAAGAAAAGAATGGCGAGCTTCGGGAACAGCTCGAGGGCGCCCGGCAGACGCTCGCACAGCGCAAGCAGTTTGACGAGTTGGCGGACAGAATCACGTCCAACCGGCTTCTGCGGCCGCGCGAGGACCAGCTGGCCACCCTCGCCAAGCTCGAGGAGGAGTGCCGCGAGCTGGAGCGCGAGAGCGAGACCTACACCGCGACCTGGCGGGAGCGCCGCGACCAGTTCAATAGGATCATGGACGAGGGCATGCTGCTGCGGCGGCAGATTCGCGACGAAAAGGAAGAGGTCGACCGGCGGGAGGGCATGAACGAGGGCACAGACGAGTACGCGGCGCCGACGCCGCGGCCGGAGCTGAACGGCAGCGCGACGCCCCTGCCCGACGGCGAGGCGCCTCCCCTGCGCAAAGACGACGGCGATGAGGGCGGCACCAAGGCGGACGAGGAGGGTGGCTCTGCGCCTACGCCCGCGGGTGACCATCTGCAGGTCCCGGGGGTGGCTAGCGGCCGGGCATCCAAGAAGGCCAGCGTGGCGGCGACACCGAAGCCCGAGCAGGAAGAAATCGACCGCGAGGATGATGAGGACGACGGGGAGCTATCTGGCGAAGATGTGGAAATGGAGGGACATGCATCAGGGACCTCACCAGAGGCGGAGAATGATAAGATGGAGGTTGATGAGTAGATTCTATAGCGGTGGTATCATTTGGACTTTTGGTTTTTCTTGCGGGCGATGACTTTCGGGACACGGGAATATACAGGCGTATTCAAGATACCCCTAAACTAGTAAGACTATGTATGATTATGTGCCCTTTGCGCACTTTTGAATGTCCTCTCGTATCGATTCTCTGTAATTATTCGTCCTCAGTCGTCTAGGCAGCAGCCTTGGCCTGGGCGAGCACCGTCTTGGCCTGGGTCACCTCTGCCTCGGGCGCAGCGCCTCCCTGCTCCGCGGCCGCGACCTGATCCTCGAGTTTCGCGACGGCGTCGGCGATGCGCTGTTTGAGGGGGCCAAAGACGCCCTTTGTCTGCTCGATGGCGGTTTGCTGGAAGACACGAAAGCTGTCAGTCGCGCGCCGAAGTCGCAGAAGACGAGAGAAAAAAACAGCAACTCACATGCTGCTTCAGCATGAATGCCTCGTTGCCATCTTCATCGGGAGCGCCAGCGTTGAACTTTTCCTGCAGGGCTTGGACAGTCTTTTCTTGGTCGGCGAGCTCCTTGTGGTAGGAAGCTTCCTCCTTGAGCAGCCGCTGCACGGAGCTGGTCGTGATGGCGAGGGGCGAGGGGGCGGGCATGTCGGCGCGTGGCTGGAGATGGTTCTTTGGGATTTTTGTTATGTGACAGGCTGCGAAGGCAAGCTTGACAATTCGGCCTTGTTATGAGGAAAAGATTGGATTAGCTGGTTGCGCGAGGCAGTTGACAGCAACGTGGGGTTCATTGAAATGGCGGGACACTTGCACCCCACTATCCTCATTCAACGGCTGCCTGCCTTTTACGACGCACCATCCAGGTGTACTTGCGCAGGCCATATCTGGAGGAATCGTGATACAGCGGGCTTACAGTATTCTAGAGTATTACACGAAATGATGACAGCCGTTGGAGTTGTACATGCTGGCTTCTGCGTCCACTTTGTAGCTCCAGCTGGTGGAGCCGCGGCTGTATGCGCATCTAGCACCGTCCGGGATGACGAGCACGCAACTCATGTTGAGTCACATTTCCTACAAACACTAAACTCGGTTGATTCTTGCACACATAAGCTAATGGCTTTGAAAATAATCAACTTTTACATTTTGAAGAAATAATGGACGTTCCCGGCTTCAGACACAAAGTGCCGCCTGCACCGGCGTACTCGACATCCCAAGTCTCAGCATGGCTCCAGCAACTGCAATTACCAGCTCACTACCACCAATATATCAATGATCCTTTGACAGTCCCCCCAACCTACCAGTTCCTTGAAGTCCTCTTCAAATGTCAAATCACAGTCTTTCCATACGAGAACCTCTCAGTACACTATTCGCCGACTCATCTCGTCGACATTAAGCCAGATGTGCTCTATCGCAAGATGATGGAAGACGCGGCCCGGGGTAGAGGTGGTTACTGCATGGAGCTGAGCATCTTCTTCCACCACATGCTTCGCGGTCTTGGATTCCGCGTCACCATGACGGGCGTGCGCAACCGTACGCGGACAGATGGCGTTCCCAGCGGCGAATACCAAGGATGGTAAGGCCTTGCCCGGCGCCCGTATTGAACATTCAAACTCTGGACTTTTTTAATACTCACTACCCTAGGACGCATATTAATAACATAATTCATCTTCCCGACGGGACCAGGTACAGCGCCGACGTCGCCTTTGGCGGCGACGGACCGACGGCACCGCTGCCCATGAACGACGCGGCGACGATTCACGACAACCTCGGCCGTCAGCAGGTCCGTCTCGTCCACGACCACATGGACAAGCAGCAGCGCAGCGAGCCGCGGCTGTGGATCTACCAGTACCGCAACGGGCCGGAGCGGGAGTGGCGCTCGTTTTACAGCTTCACGGAGCTCGAGTTCTTCCAGGAGGACTTTGCGGTGCAGAACTGGTGGGCGTGCGCGCACACGCTGCACCGGTGGACGGTCCTCGTGGTGCGCTTCCTACGGGAGGGCGAGCCGGTGGGGTTTGCAGAAGAGGAGAGCGGTGGCGGCAATGACGGGACGGCGGCGAGGCAAGGTACTGATGTTGACATCGTGGGCAAGGTCATGCTGGTGAATGACGTGGTCAAGGTCAACTTCGGTGGCAGGACGGAGACTGTGTGTCGGCTGGGTAGCGAAAGTGAAAGAGTGGCAGCGCTGAGGCGGTACTTTAATATTCGCTTGCTGGAAGAAGAGGTAGATGCTATTCGCGGCTGGGACATGGAGTTGGTATAACTGCACAATGAACGGCCTCGACCCTCTCCTACGCATTCACCGAAGCATTGCAACAATGATTTTATTGAAAATCCCATCAAATCAGAGTCCACGCAAACTGACCCAAGAATTCCTTTTCCAGCCGCCACTTGCAGTACACACAGCCCCGCGTCACCGCTTTACCGCCGCATCAGCTCAACCATGTCCTTCATCCTGTAATCCAGCACCGGCGTCTCCCAATCCCCCTCCAGCAGCGCATACGGCTCGACCGTGCCCCCGTACTGCTTCACCGGATTGAGCGCCCAGTACCCAAAGTCCGCGTCCGCGGCCTTGAGCAGCCGCCACAGGTTGCGCCAGTATCGCGCGCCGCCCACGCTCGGGTGCCGCCCGGCGCCGAGCTCGCCCACCCACACGGGCGCGACGTCCTGCTCCAGTAGATACAGCCAGCTGCGCCGCATCGCGTCCACAAACGAGCCGTAGCCGCGCTGCGCGAAGCGCCCGCCCCAGCTGCCCCAGCCGGACCACGCGTAGACGTGCGCCGAGTACACGAGCCGGTCGGGCACGCTGAGCGTGACGGGCCGCCGCGCCGCGCCGGACAGTTCGTTGGCCGACTCGGTGCCCTCGACGACGACGAGCCAGTCGCGGTTCATGGCCAGCAGCCGGTCGCCGCAGCGCTCGGCCGCGGTGGCCCACGCCGCCCACGGCATGGTGCCCCAGAGGCCGCGGACCTCGTTGCGCAGGTCCACGCCGATGACGAGCGGGTCGTCGCGGAACCGGCCCATGACGGCCTCCCAGATGCGGATCCAGCCCTCTTCCGTCTGGCGCACGGCGCACAGCGCGCCGAGGTGGTCGTTGGCCCAGCCGGCGTCGCACGGGCTGGCGCCGCAGCACCACGTCGCCGTCGTGATGTGGTTGTTGACAATCACCGCGAGCCCCGCGTCCGTCAGCGCGGCCACGACGGCGGCGAAGACGTCGAGCGCGCGCAGGCCCGCCAGGTCCGGGTTGGCGGACACGAGGTGCGGCGCAATCACCGGGTTGGCCAGCACCAGCTCGTCGGCGTACGGCAGCCGCACGCTGTTGAAGCCGAGCCGGCGAATGGTCTGCGCAATGGCGCCGCGGTGGCGCGTCTCCAGCCCGCCCGGCACGAAGAGGGAGTCGCTCGCGCCGTACCAGTTGACCGACTGCAGCGGGAAGCGGTCGCCGGCGGCGTCGACAATGCGGCGGCCGCGCGTGCGCAGGGGGAGCTGCCGCTGCAGGATGCTCGTCTGGTTGGAAGGGGGCGGCAGCGGCGTCTGGCTGAATTTGATGGTCTCTTCATCGGGGATCCAGGGGCTGTTGAGCTGTGCCTTGCGGCGCCATACGTATAATGCACCGAGGGCGGCGGCGGCTAGGAGCAGGAGCAGGAGCATGCTGCACCAGGTGCGTCTTCGGGGCTTCTTCACACTCTGTATTCGTGTCCACCGCGGTAAAGGCGTTCTAGAGCCCCATATGACGTTTTCGTAATCTGCTGGGGATAAAGCACTGTCCTGCTCCAAGGCTTGACACTGGCTCGGCACCAGCAGACGAGCAGATTCTTCGGCGGCGGCACTCGGTCTGTCGACGCGGGGAGCGATGCGTGAGAAGGAGAGTTGCCTCGTTTCTTGCGGTGACGAGCCCCTGTTGGTCTGCGACCGTTTGCCGGCCATTTTTCGCACACGTGGTTGTATTTTGTGCGTCCGCGCTTGGCACAAACGGGCAATGAGGCACGCGACGTGCAGCAAGAGACAAGACAAACGGCAATAGCAGCTCAATTCTCGAGTAAAATCGCTGTAAGAGATTTGAATGGGATCTTTCAGCTCAAGAGATGCTCAATATGTCTTGAGACGTGGTGGAGTTGAGCAGTCACTGCGTCGCACGTCAGAATGAAGCCGCGATGCGAGGCGCCAGCGCAGACACCCTCCAGCTTATCGTGCGGTCCACTAGACAGTCATGTATCGCGGTACTTGATCTATAGCGAAAATGGTCTCTTGCAGTATCTAACGCGGACAGATTGTAAAGGCGATGCCGTGTTGCAGATTCACGTTTTGCCAACCCGAACATGCCGCTTCTCTGTCGGTAGTGTCAGGGCCGCTTCCGGGTCGGCCGGGACTGGTCAATGCCTCGTCTTGTCGGCATTTCACTAGGCACGGTTTTAGGTCAAACTCTGGGTAAGTGTTGCGCGGCTGCACCAGCAAGCGCTTTATACAAACGCGATGGCAGCTTTCAACTGTGGGCTGGTTTGAGAGCAAAAAGCGAACGGGTAGTCTCACACTTCTTCCAAGGTGCCGCAAAGGCACGACCGTACAGCTGCAGCATACGTCTCTCAAAAGCTGCTAAGCTGTGTTGGAACAATGCACAGCGTCCATGTGCATGCGAGTCAGGCGGCCGGCGCAGGGCAACAGCAGCAAGTAATTTGCTTCCAGCGGCGCATTAGCAAGGCCGTGCGAAATTCATGAAACAATAGAGTTGCTTTTTGCTATTTATGAAAGTGCTAATATTGTAACAATGAAAAAGTGTACATGAGGCCAAGAAATGATAAATATTGTGCCGAATTAAATCTTGCCCAATAGAGCAATACTCTCCAACGCCACGCTATGTTAAAGACGTAATGAACATGGAAACCCCAGCAGCTGTTCTGACTGGAGCTTTCGTATTATGGAAGCGCGAGGGCTTGCCTTTTTTATCCCAAATACCCATTGGGTCCGAGATAGGTTTAGGTATGTGTCGCAAAAGCTCGTGCTCTTGCTGCTTGACCAAGGCATTGGGAAGAGGCAACCTTGGTCTTAAATAGTGGGAATAACACTCTTTACTTTGTCGTTAGATCCTGTTCATACCGAGAGGATTCATGCTCTCGTAGTTGTCGGCCCGAGTTCTGTTGTCAAAGCCGGGCTGAGGTGATCGCGGCGACCGAGGCGGTGGAGGCGGCGAATTCGGCGCACGCGTATTACCAAATGTCTGCTGCGCATCCCACGATCGTTGTCCCGGTGATCGAGGTGTCGAAAACGACCGCGAGGGAGCGTGGTATCGAGCCGAATTCTGCTCATAATACGCCGACGTGTTACGGTCCGTCGACGGGTACTTCACTGCCGACGCGGGTGTTACCACGGTGCTGTTTTCTCGCGAGAGCATCTCATACGAACGTGTATCCGCTTTCATGTCGTGTCTGGCATCGACAGACACGAATTCCTTCTTCTTTTTGTCACCGCGGCCGACGAGGTTCTTGAAGAGGTCGAACCAGGCGGTAATCATGGACCGGCGGCCGAGCAGGAACATGAGCCAGATCCCGTTGAGCTACAGTTGCGTTAGTGTGATGGAAAACCAGAGGATTAGACAGTGCACGCACTCCGAGTAGCAGCAAGACTGCAGTGACTGTCGCCTCGTTGACGACAAACTTGTTTGCCTCCTTGAGACACTGGTTTTTGTCGCCGCTGGAGCCAATCAGACACAGCACCCAGCTCTCTGCCACTTTGGGGTCTCGGGTCACAGACTCTACCACATTATCCTGGAAGACAAACACTACAGAAAAGAAGATGACGTCGGCAATGATGATAAGTACAATGGCAATGCCACGCCACTGAAGGGCAACGACGCGCTTCACACGGCGGTAGGCCTGTCGCGGGGTCATGGTACGGATGCTATTCGAGTACGACGGCAGGCCAGATCCTTCGGTGGAGGCTGAGCTGTCCGCCAAAGACGCCAGGTAGACCTTGACGCAGTAGCCAAACGTGGCAAACGTAGTGATGACGGTAATACCGGCAAAGATGAGGAGCGGGACCCAGAGATCGGCCAGGCTGTTGTCGTGGTTGATGTGGCAGATGGTACCGAAGCGAAAGGAGACGCCGCTAAAGACGAGGGCGAGGATGATGCCAATCAGAGGCACGCCCCAGCCGGCGGCCTGGGCAAAGTACATAAAGGGCCGGCCGACGGTGACCTGCCAGCAAATCTGCAGATGCAGCGAGAGGGAGCGCAGAAAGGCCCACATGACGCCGCTCCAGCCGCCGAGGATGAGGAGCGCGCCCGAGGCGCCGCAGACCTTGCTGGTGGCCATGCCGTGCGGGGTGATGCGGTCGTAGCACTGCGCGGGCTGGGCGGCGAGGGGCACGACGAAGCCCATGTTCATGAGGAAGACGCCGGCGGTGAGGCAGATGCTGAGGTAGTGGCGGTTCGTCTTGTCGACGGGCAGGAAGGCCCAGGAGAGGAGGAGGTAGAGGCAGCAGAGGGCGCTGACGGTGGCCACCCAGTTGGCGACGGCGCCGACGGTGCGGAAGCTGTCGGGGTAGACCCAGTCGGAGAGGGGGCAGGGCAGGCAGCACTGCACGCCGTCGGCGATTTTCTGGCAGAGGCGTCCGCCGACGACTTGGGGAGACGTGTTAGTGACGGCGGATGAGAGGGCAGCGGGTTGGGGTGCTGGTCGGAGAGGTCTTCTTACATCCTCCACTGTCGGGATAGAGCCTGGCGTCGTAGAATGGCGGCGGGCACAGATTGGCCATGTTTACAACCATCTTGACGGAATTTGGTAAAGGAGCCCAATAGTCGCCGTATTATCGCAGAATTTCGAGCCCAGTTGGCATCTACTTTGGAAGTGCGCCGGCGTAAAGTTTATCGAGGTGTGGCGGGTGCGGCAGGACGGGATGGGTGGAGCAAACCGGCGAGCGTTGTCGTTGATATCGCGGACCGTGTAACAGAATCGGCAAAGAACAGCAGACAAGTCGAGATCAAGCGAAGAGAGTACCGTCGGGAAGAAGAAGCGTGACTGAAGAACCGGAGGGCTAGAGTCAGAGTAGGAGGAGCTGTGCCATGTTGGCGTCGTCGTCGTCGTGTAGAAAGGGCTGGTTGGTGGTGGGACGGTGAACAGCCTGTGCCGGTTGTAGTAGGGCTGAATGATGAAAGACCAAACAGACAAGGTAGCAATTCAACTACATTCAGAACAATCCTGGCATCAAGTGCGAGAAGAGAGTCGACGGAGGAAGAGAGGAAGACGGTCGAGGATAGAGTGGTGGGTACATGCGGGGAGGGCAGACGACTTATACAGAGATGCGAGTGCGGCTGGGTTTGGGTTGTCCAAGTGCGTGTGGAACGGCCGTGCTGGAGAAGCGAGGGAAAAGGAAACGGGCCAAGTGGGATCGCAACTAAAAGGCTGGCAGGGTGTACAGCATTTACAGGCAGCTGGGAGAATCCATTGAGTGTCTGGCTTGCAGGATGGGAGCGGGATAGTAGCTGGACGAGAGATGCAGGTGGTCAATGGTGGTGGTGGTGTGGTGTCTGATTTGGGGGTGTGAGTCGGTCCCGAGGAGCCAAGCCGGAGAGAGGCGTGCGCTAAAGAGATTCTGAAGGACGCTAAAGAGGTACCTGGCACCCCCCCGGCGCAGGCAGGGGTCAACCTTTTGGGGGGCACAGGGGGGCGAAGCCTGGCAGGCACGGCAGGCTACAGGGGGCCCAGGGCATGGCGAGACGGGGCTCTCAGTGGACTCCAGCGCCGCTGCTGCAGGTGGTCCGTCGCCCTCCCAGTGGGACAGCCCAGGCATTCTCCACCACGGCCTGCCAAAGCAGCGAGCGAGACGGGCAGAAGCGAAAAGAATTCAGCAGACAAAATAGCAGAATAATATGTAGTAATAATGCTAGGCCAGAAGAGGCAGCAGACGAGTCTGCTCAGTACGAAAATGAAGACAGGGATACGACGGCCCCTCCCACTGCTCTCCAGGTCGGGCCCGCGCTGCAACGTCTCGACCACCCAGCCGGGCTCACCAAATATCACCAGCATTGCCCATGGCTGCTTCTCAGTTACAACAATGCCAGAAAATAAAACAAAAGTTGGCCGAAATATAGACAAGTTAGCCCATACAAATATCCGAGTCGAATTCAACGCTTGTATTCTCACAGTCGTGATTGGCAGAAAATGCGCAAGTCCCTGCGAATGAATGGGCTTTGTCTTGCCTCGCCCGTCATTTGCTGCAGCCCTGCTCGCCACTGAGTTCTACCAGCAGGCCAATGAGCAGGCTGAGCACGAGTTTTCTTGCTTCTCCCACTCGATGACTCGAGCTGATGTCCTACCCAGCCCTCCGCGATACGAATTATCTGCCAATTAGAGACGGCATCCATCGTTGCCACCGCCCATCTATCTAGAACTAACGCATAAGATCATGACACAACGCCCGCCGTTCGATTCGCAAACAATGGTTCTCTGCCGTCGCACAAAAAAGAGCAACTCATTCATGTACATTTTTTTTTTCAACTAGAATCCTTCCAGGCAAGGGCCGATGGAGTCCCCCTGCTTCGACACGAGCCAAGTCGTCAAGGGGCACGACGCGTGGTGGCGGCGCCCCAAGCTTTTTCGGTGTGGTGGGGGACCAGCCGGCGCCTCGTTTTTTCGCTCTCGCAGGACTCTTCTGTGTGGTGGCGTTCAATATTGGACAAGCCGAGAAGCCAGCGCTGCCATACGACGCTAAAAGATTCTGCAGCTTGTCGCTGGTTAAATTGCTGCAACTTCTTTCAGAGAGCGACTGTACGATGACCTCTCCTGTAGGCTGTCATCCCCCAGCCCATCACGTCCACCGCCCTAGCGGCTTGGAACTTCAGGGCTCTAAATCGCTAGCGCCAACGTGCTGCTGCGCAAGGCTGGCCTTGGCTGTTTCTGGCGTACCGAATGGCTTGGGTCATGCACACTCACACTCGCACATTCACGACGCCAGCAGAAGAACAGCATCCACAAGGGCACTGGAGTTTTTTTTCTTTTCAAGCGTCAAGCGCGGTATCCTTCTCGCATGTTGATAATTGGCGACGCGGGCATCCTATGCGGAGAAAATACCGGCTCTTATACGGAGTACTGGCAACGCATAAAACAGCGTGGATATTCGCTTGCGCAGTCCTTTGAATGCTCCAGCAAAAATCAGCCAAGAATGGGCCAAAGAAAAAAGCGCCGCAGCCAATGACGGCCTCACTTCTACAGACCCTCCTTGTCTGATGCGCTCTGCATGAATAAAAGAACCCAGCGGCTGATGGAGTCAGCTGGGGCTTGCCGCATGTGGTTCTGCGCGAGGAGAGGCCCGTCCTATATATGGGCTATATGCGCATGCGTAATGCTTCCAGATGCGTATGGCTGCATTTTCAGCAGGAGAAGAAAATGTGGACGGCTGAGCGAAAAACTCCTGTAAAGCCGCTTGGCAGTGTAAATGCCCTCGATTTTCACACCACGTATCTCATGATTACACCCATCTGCCCACCGTGGCAGCATAGACCCTCCGCTGCCAAGAGACCAAAGATCAAGAAGAAAAAAAGACCTCAGTTTTGCTCTTACACACGGCCAGACAAGCGAGGACGAGGCTCCTAGGCCAGAAACTGGCTGGTGCACGCTATCCTAGTTTCGAACCTGTCCCGGCGCGTCGTCTTTATTCTCGGCTTACACCGGGGGGGGGCCCGAAAGGAACGAGCCTGCCCGGGCCGAACATCTGACTGGCTTGTACGAAACGCCTCGATTGCTTCCAGAGTTGTCTTGGAGCAAAAAGATGACATGGCTGTATAACGGCCATGTTTCATTCCCTCTTCTTTTTCGTTACTGTCTCTGTTCTTCTGTTCAAATTGGCTCATTGTGGTGACTCCATGATCGTCTGCCCTGATGCGTCTCCCAAGGCGGGTCATTATCATCAACCCTGCGTACCCGCCGTTGCAGAGTTATGGGACGCTATGGGACTGCCGCAACAAGCATTTTACCCATGTTGGAGCTGGAGCCGGCGCAGTGGTAACAAAGACCTAATTCGTGGCTAGAACCTGCACTGCGAATGTCCGCCGCGCCGCAAAGAGCACGGACTGTCAACCAGCTTCTTGGCGAAACGGTCGTTTCGCACGGCCGCACCAGCGCCTTGATCAAGTCGGGCCTGTCTGCGCCCTTTGAGTTTTGATGAATCTGTATTGCCAGCTTCTGAATCCTTCCAATTGCGCCTACCCACCCTACACTGCAGCCCATGCTGCGGTGCCTGATATTACCCCACGCTGCGCAATAACAAAAGTCTCGTATGACTCGCGCCACACCTGTAGCAAGTGTATCCCTCTCTTTCAGGCTACCATTGTTCTCCAGAAAAGGCGTCGAGCGTCATTCGCCGGCATGCACAACGTCGCATCCTCGACAAGCAGGCGTCGGGTGTGCGGCACCTCCCGCCGTCACTCACGCGACCAACATGGGACGCATAAAAGGACGGCCTCTCCTGCGTGGCCCTGTCCACTGTCGCTAGTGCATGAATGATTGCTGCAGCAATGTGCGGATAGCAGCTCAACAGGTTTCCGCAGCCTGCCATTGGCTCATCGCGCTCGAGGGATTGCGCAGCGAAAGAGAAGCCGCACGCGTTAATTGGTTATTGGCTGTTGCATATGGCCTGACACTGCGTTGCTTGCATGCCATTTTACCAGTTTGTTGGGACATTTACTTTCCCCTCAGCATTCTGATGTGCATATATCGCTTTTTGACTTCACAAACTGCTGTCCGAGTTCGGCCCGCCCAGCTAGCCACTCCGCTAAAATTTGGACATTTGTAAGAAGCAAAGAGAAGTGTATAGAGCACGTATGCAGGCCTTGGTGACGCATTCGGATATAGCAGCCCACGTAACCTTGTGGCGTACCGCGGTACTAGTCATGATTTATTTACTACTGCTAGCCATAACTTACCCCAGGATATTCGACGAATGGCCGTTTTTCTCGCATGGCATTCGGCGGTCTGTGCACAAGATGGATGATGGTTGTCAACTTGTGTGCGTACTGACCATTCGCGAAATTGATGGCGGGCTAGTCTGCATCGGACGGGGCGTCCCGAAACAGAGAATAATGATGCTTGGAGGTACGCATCACAGGACCAAGTGTCGACGCAGTGGGCAACTTCGCCTCTCTCGCCCTGCCTCGCCCTGCCTCGCTCCGACATTGTTGGACCTGATGCCGCTGCCGGGACTTCTTCCTGGCCCCTCGCCACGAGCTTCCAGACACGAGGGGCAGCACAAGTGGCCAAGTACACAGCATACCTCAGCTACCTGGCTTCCTTGTCTATAATTTTAAATTCACGCTGTGACATGTTACCGCACCTCGTCATAGGCGAGCCAGCACTCTCATGTTGCCGCCAGGTCTCTTGGCTGGGTCTGGCTGGCTGCCTGCAGCGATCTAGCGCCACCTGTCAGCGGCCCCCTGTCACTGGGCAAGCGGGCGTCCTGGCGCTGTGAGTGGCCGAACCCTTCAGCCTGCCAGCTGCCCGCACAAGCCATACAGACCCTGCATCTCGCTCCAGCCCGCTCAGCAGCAAACGGCGATCCAGTCACGATGCGTGATGCTCTTCTTGGCCGAGCCAACTAGATTTCTTCTTGCATCGCCATGGGTGACGAGTCGCCATCACATCGAGTTGCCATCACATGAGACGCAGTCACATCAAAGCGCCAAAATAGCTCTCGACTCCTTCGCTTCTAATGCAGACACACCCTCTAGCCTCGGCAGATGATCCGATGCTCGAGTCGACGTCGTAGTCCTCCTCCTCGTCCTGGCTAGCCATGGGGATGCTCACCCCCTGCACCCTCTGAAAGACCTGGCCTTTGACAACACAGTATCACGCCGGTGGCAGCGGCATCTCTTCCTCAGCAGCTGACCTGGTCAGATGTCCCATCAAACACCGACCGGCTCACTAGCTTCGCATATCGACGCCCCTCGATGACTCTAAAACATTCACAATCAGGGCTGCCCTACTGCAGTGCCATGGCTGATCTTAGAGAGCCCTCAATGCACTAGTTAGACAGCAAGCACACACACACACACAGCCAAGACGGGTCCTTGGGGTACATGGCGCCCTGTAACCCAAGACAACCCAAGACAACCCAAAAAGAGTCAACCTCGGAAGCTGCTGCGTGTAAGTCGTCGCCTTCTGCGGCATCTTACCCACCATCAGCACTTTCTCATTTCCCCTACCATCACGCTAACAAAAGAAGTTTGGAAGACAGCAGCATCGGGAATTGGGGCAGCGCCAGCGAACGGGACAGCAGCTAGCGTGTTGCTCGCGTCGAACAATATGCTGCTTACAGTGGCAACACCTGACGATTGGCGCTGCGTCGACGTCGCGATATTCTCTCGATGCAATTGGACTACAACTGATGCCAACAACAGGCCAGTGCTGCAGCGTCGATTCAATGGCAAAGAAGAAAATATCACTTGCCATTATCAGCTCAAACTAGTGGTGAGACATTACTACTAGCACAGTACCGCTGTAGCGTCCGCCGCCTTTTTGGCTGTCTGCAGGGGCTTCGGTCTGGCGTCTGTGACACATGCTTTCGGCGCCGGACGTTTCGACTTTTGCCAGCCTCGGGCAGCGTCGCCGAGCGGCGCACTTTGTGATCTGCGCGGTAAACTACTGCTGGAGTAACCCATGTGCCACTTCCAGTCTCCTAGGCGGGCTGATGTCTCGAATGCGATGAAGATTTGACCACGGCCTGCTGCCAAGCACTGGGCAGGCAAGAAGCATTCTCTCGGGTTGGCCTAGAACACCCACCGCCTCATTGTACGAATACGCAGCATGCGAAGACAGGCCATGGACCCCCGCGTATGTTGGAAGGATTTTCTTGGGATCTACATGGCAAAAGTTTGTCCCCACGTTTCCAGCCGCCAATGTGCGTTTCTCAACAGCTCGAGTAAACGTTGACTGGCGGCAGTACGTACACGAGAAGGGAAAAGCACATCGCAGCATCTGGTCTGAATTTTTCAGACTACATAAGCTCATGCGAACTGATTCCACTTTCCCCGTTCTGTTGCTCTTGTCTCCGCTGCAACTATACGGAAACTCGCGTCGGAGTGGCTACATATTTAGGAATCGTCGTGCCTCGTTGCTGGTTGAACAGCCCAGCATTCAACCCCACAGCGCCACGCCGACAGCCACCATGCAGCAGGCTCATGGCAAGGCTTCCTGTCAGTTCAAAACCTGCTTCATGGGCCAGAAGCAAAATCTGGCTGCTTTAATTGGTAAAGTTCTCGGCCTTGACCATATCTTTCTTGACCAATATTGACTATGATCCGCGATGGCTGGGGCTGGACCGGCGGTGACATGGCAATGACAACCAACTTAACTGGGCTTCCCCAGACATCATCAATGGCTTGCAGCCGGGTCTTCGATCTCATGTTGTGGGAAATTATGCTCGGACCCCCAACGTCTCGGTTCGGGCTCAATCATGAGCTCCGTTACGGCTAGCGCTCGTTCTAGAAAAGAGCTTCGACGGCTCTAAGGCTGTGCTTGATGCTGATCTTGAGGTCATGCCAGACTGCTTTACCTGACAACAACGTGGCCGCCCAGTCTACTGAGAAGAACGTCAACGAGCCTTGGGCTCGGGGTTTCATTGCCGACAGACTTGTGCACGGGGTGCACATTTTCAGTTCGCGGCAACTAGCTAATAGCTCGAAGCTGTGCAGTCTGGTGCTAGTCTGACAGTTGTGGCAGCTCTGATTTGGGAATAGCGCGGCTGCACCATGTAAGTGTTGCAGAAGAGTTCCTGGTTCCAGGGCTTGCGCTACTGCACCCAGTCGAATGTGTGCATACATCTATCCACCTGCTGCAACCTCCACGCGATTACAGGGCGCCATGGAACCGGAGACTATTTTACTGGTACGGCGGTGCAGACCTCAACGTCCACCAGAACTGAATCGCAAACCGGTAAGATGGCTCAATTCCTCTGTGCGCAATAATTCCCCGAGGCTAATTAATCAAGAACCCCTGTTGCTTATTTAGGTGGCCTGCTATGTGGCGTTCGAAATCAGGCCCGAGCTTCAGTCTGTCTACTACGTAGCCATTGCGGGACGTCGCGGGGTGCAACGGGCCTTGCCATGCCCAATGGGGGCGGATTGGCAACCACGCCCACACACCCTCCTGGGCATACTTCCTAATTTCGATACAGGTCCGTGGTATGGAGTCCATGGCGGAGGGCTAAACAGGGCCAGCAAACGCCATGCGCACGCCTTGAACAGAGGGGAAAAGACCTGGGCATTTTGATGCAGTCTGTATTCTCCATTCTCATGGCGTTCACCATCGCTGTTGAGGACTCCGCCACTCCATACTCTATGGGGAATATTCGTCGGCGCTCGTCCAGACAGTCGGGTCTGGACTGTGAGCCGCCGGACTGGCGGTCTCTTGTTGGATGCATACGTGGTATTCCTACTCTTGATCGGCCGAAGAAAGTACCCTCATAGAACGTGTCACTCCCACAGGCGCTGTGCTACGCGTTTCAGCATCTGCGCAGCCATTCCAGCAGAGCGAGAATTCCGGTCCATTGGCTGTATTGGTGATGCAGTTCTCGATGCTGTGTAACCTCGAGACCACTCTAAGTACGGCGCTGTCCAAGAACGGACCGAATTCGACGTCAAATATACATGCATTGATGTTGAAGAGTGCATCGCATGCATGCATGCCATATCATGGAAGCAGCCTCGTCTTCCACCACAGAAGAAGCTTGTCCTGGTACCTGCAGCCCCTTTTTGTTGTATGCAAGCCAAGCAGGGCCTCGGTGCGCGGGCCAGGAACCGCACAACTCAGCAAAACGCCCATTGCTGGATAAGATGGACAATCGGACTGGTGGAGTTGTCCCGTCGCCGGCCCCAGCTGTAAGTGACATGCCAGATGCCCCCACCAGGCCAGCACGCAGAATAGCAATGACGCAAAAGTTTAATTGCTTCCAACGCGATACTAAATCTAGAACCTGCAATTGTCACTGTTCAAAGCAGCCCGCGGGTCGCGCTGGAGTGTTTGGCGTTTTGCGATGATCGGGGCTGGTCGAGTGCTCCCAGTCGACATGTGGATAAAGACGCCCAAAGCAGATTGCGATGGGCGGCCATGTCTCTGAATGCGTTACGAGGCAAGGAACAATGACTCGTACTTGCGCCGTACGGATCGCTATGTGTATCTTGAATACATCTGCAGAGGGTGAAGATATCAATGTCTCGCTTCGTGTGGTGATGTTGAGCGGGCCCGATGCAGGTTGTTCTCGGATCCTCGGACATGGAGCTTCTCGGGGCCTCTCCCTGATATCAAACATTCACGGCTTTCTATTTCAACTCTCGCATGGTTGAAAAGGCAATCAAGGTAGTGTTGGATATGTAGCTTTCCTCTTGCATGATTTTATTCATGCTGCCGTGCTGCCGTGCTGGCCTGCGACGGCAGTGCAGTGATGGTGCTCACTGGTGTAGGGCAATTTCACAGAACTAACAAGCTTTTGAACTACAGATTACGAGGCGCCGCGTATGACTAAACACGTAGACGAGAGGGTATTGGAGATTCATACTTCAGCCGTGCGTGGATACCGCGGCAGAGCACGGCTTTGCTCAATGTGCACGTCCGGCCCGCTCTGCCACTGACATTTGCCCACAGCCGGAGTCTCGTGTTGTAACTTTCAATGTGCGTCGACTTGAGTGCTCGGCGTAGTCTCACAGCATCTGGTGGTTTCGTTTCAGACTCCTGCTTTGCTTTGGGTGCCCCTGCGTCCGTCTGGAGCAATTACGGGATGGTCATCAATGCGGCCACTGTCAGTGCCATTTCTCCTAACAAGCTCCAGCGTTAGCACGTTGCTTCTGAATCGGACGAGGAGCAACATTGCAGTGTATGCGGGGAAGCAAAACTTGTGGATTTATTTGAGCAGGACCTCGACGACAGGTTGCATCACGCACACTGACAAACTCACTTTGACAGATGCCAACTCTAGGCCACATTGCATGGCATGTAACATGCTCATTCGAGGAAGATATAAAATTGATTTCAAACAGTCTTGAATCCGAGTTGTATTTGAATAACATTGCCTCTTGCCGGATAGATATTAAGCTGACCCGACCCCCCCATCAGTGCTACTGCCGTGGCACAGTTCTTCACCGGTGCAGAAGGTCATGAGTGCTTTTTTAGATTCTGATCTCTCCGATGCATGTCCACAAAACCGTCATTCCGCAACGAAACGTGCCACTACTTTTCTTTTTCTATCAGGACTTGCGAGCCAAGAGCTCCCTTGATCACTGCTTGTCTCGTCGCGCGCTGTGGGGATTTGAAACATCGTGTCCAAGCGCTCTCTGCGCGCGCCGAGCCGGGGCGTCCAGCGACGAACGGTTAGTTTGTCTGCATTGACGGCCTTTTCCCATTCCTTTACGTAATAGATCAAGCATGGCGTTCAACATCCATCGGCTGCATGCTCGGCTATAAAAGAGATGATTGCAGATGGTGTTTCACAGAAGCTTGGCCCCCCAGAATGGTAGCGTAAATCCACCGCAAAGTGTTCAACGAGGAATCTCTCTAAGAGACATGCCAATCATACACGAGTCGGCGTAGATTACGGATAGATATGTCTGGCATCTGTTCGTTCCCAAATCCCTGCACTGGGTTGTCTCGTATTGTTTGACCCTCGACAGTAGTTCTTTGCATCATCTTTTGTGCAGCGAGTCCAACATACCTCCAAAAGAAGGAAAAAAGAAGCCACGTCAAGCGCCACGAGGCGATCCGGAATCTCCCCTACAGCAAAGAGCAAAGCAAAAAGAAGGAAAAACACGGATGGCTGGCCTACATCTGCCGAGCCAGGGTTCTTCATCCCCTGACATTTGTCCCCGGTCCCGCACGACTCGCGGGAACGGAGATTTCTTCCGTTTCCGTCAAAGATAAAACTACTCCTTGCAGACACCCCCCCCCCCCCCCCTTCTTTTCGCATCGAACCAGAAGAAGTAAATAATATGTTTCAGTCCGTGCGAGTCAAAAAGAAAAAAAATAACCCTCAGCGGGCCGCCGCCTGCATTGTGCAAATACAATGTGAGATTAACTTCAAAAAAAAAAAAAAAAAAAAGGGTTCGTGCAAGTTTACTCGGCTAGTGGCGTCAAGCCACAGCTGCAACGCGGCGCACCAAATCAAAGTGTGTAGATTGGGGGGCTCTGATTTGTGACATGAACAGGAGCGGCGAGTAACCAGTATACTAGAGATGCGAGTGTCGAGGGACAATATTCGGAAACCTTGTTGCGCCGCGCCCATCAGCCGCGGACAGCCAGTATACCAGTGATGCTAGTGTTGAGAGCCAATATCTGAAAAAAACCTTGCTGCGCTCGCCTGTGTGTATTTCTCACAACGCTCGTGGCGTGTGGCTTTTCGGGCGGCGAGTGCGGGCCGCCAAGGCAAGAGGCTAATCCATTGCACTCTTTCCCCGTGTACGGTCATGGCATGTATTGAAGAGATCCTTACTTGCAGTATTTTGACAATCTCTTGACACAAAAGATGCAGCGTCTGGTAGGGTAGCACGGCCAGTCTTTGGCGTGTCATCTTACAAAGTCAATGTCGAAGTTCCCAACTCTGATGCTTCGTAAACAGGAAAAGAAGCTCGTCTCGAGGCAGACGCAGCATCCCAGAGCTTGTTGCGGCCGGTCTCTGGCCACGTCACGCTATGCAAGGCCGCCGTTGAAATCTTCAGCCTTTATGCTTTGCGAGCAGATAGTCAGCTAGTGAAGCTCGCGTGGCCGTATTGATTCTGACGGCGCACTTTGTTGCAAACCTTGGTGCTTCTTCGTGGCCTACCCTCCGTCCTTGTTGTGACTACAAAAGCCTCCCATGGCCATGGCTACACTCATCTTTTTTTTCAAGAACCACCTACATCCATTCAAGTATTTACTGCTCGCCAGTCTTGATCAGTCTTGTTGCCCTTGCCCCTCGCAGCATACCACATTCTCCTCGTCCAGTGCCAACGCATCGCGCATCATGTCGGACCGCCCGCCGACGCGCGACCTCGCCGAGCGCTATGAAATGCACCGCGAGTCGGACAGCGGGTCCACCACGCCCGACATTGGCTTCGACACCGACGCCTCGGACCCGTCCCGGCAGGACGCCGCCCTCATCACCCCGGCGCTGACCCGGGCTCTGCTGGCCGTCATGTCCGCCGACGAGGCCCGCCTGCAGGGCATCGGCCAGGCGGTCGACCACGGCGCCTACCACCTGGACCCCTTCTTCGACCCGCACTGCGCCATGAGCCGGCGGGACGTGGTGCTGGGCATCGACCTCGCGCCGCGCGTCCGCGTCGCGGACCTGACGAGCCGGGAGCCCGGCCGCACGGCGGTCCGGACCCTGCGCCTCGACGCGAGGCACCTCCGGCGGCACACCACCCACGACGCCCCCGAGCGCCGCGCGGCCATTGTCCTGCTCCGGCGGCGCGAGGCGCTCATGGGCCTCACCGAGGACATGGTGCGCCTGCTGCGCCTCCCGCGCCCGCAGGGCGGGGGCATCTTGCGGTGGCGCCCCCCGGGCCATATCACGGGCTCGCGGCCCATGCCGCCGCGGTGGGGCGCCATCCGCCACGAGATGCTTGAATACAATGGCTTCCCCTGGATCGACAGGTGGGTGGCCAACACTGGCTTCATCCGGCCGGAGCTCTATGTCATTGAGGCCTTTTATCTATCGGATCTGAGCATAGGGATTATTCGCATCATGCTCAGGAATCTTGCCCTCATGTTTGATCGAGAAACGCCCATCAGGTAAGTCCCAGAAAGGAACTAAACTCGCCCCCACGACGACGTGTTTCGTTTATTAAGAAATGAAAAAAAAAAAAGCTAACACCGCTGATGTAGTGACGATTGCAGCAGGGACATGTACTTTTGCCGCAACGGTTGCCGTATTTGCTTGGGCCGCCAATGGGACCTTTCGGACGACTTGTTCGAGCGTGCAATGAGCCATTGATCAAGCCAACCTCGCACGATTGGTAACAGGCTCGCGTTGGCAGAGCTGCCGGTTGTGGTCCCGGCCCGGCGGCTTTTAGGCTGGGACACCGGCTGCCCTGTGCCTCTTGCGGGTTGAAGTTTCGCCCGGTCTTCTCTCACACACCATCGTACATCGTCGGTCTTTCTCCTTCGTTCCAAGAGGTGAGCACTTGCGCAAGCCGTGGCTCGTCAACGTTGGTGAATACCACGGTCTTTTTTCAACGTCTTCTCATCCGGCGCAAAGGCTTTCCGCGGGGCCATTCCTTCTTCCCCGCCTCTGGATATCTTCATGGCAATACAATCAAGCTTCAAGGGTTGACTAATGGGCTTGGCCGGGGGGGAAAGAGTCGTGTGGAAGCGAGTCAGTGGGTTAGTCGAGGCTGCTCTATGTATCAGTAAACCAAATGTACCAGTAAACCAAATGTACCAGTAAACCACATGTACCATAAACCAAGTGTACCAGTAAACCAAGTGTACTGGTTGATGATTCACGTGTCTGCGAGTGTGTTGCAGACTCTTTCTGTTAAATATCAGTAAGATTGTTGGGATTTTGTGCTGTTCAATCCGAATTATGTTTTTATATTCAAAGTAATATGCCTGGCTGGCTGTGGATGCGGTCGTCTGCAGGGAGAGGGGTGTGGCTGCACCCGCCGTACCACCGAGCGTTTAAAAGAAAACAACGAGTCTCGCATGATTATTTTTCTTTTTCTTTTTATCTGCCGGAAGGAATTGCTGGTATCCGTACTGTATGCAATAATGCACCCTAATCCACGGGTAATGCATCCCCACGGCGCGGCAGAGGCTACTTCACCTCAATAGTGGCGGCAGCTGTGTCCGCTACTTCTCAGCCTCGGTGTAGGGTAGGCCACGGTCCACGGCAAACCGACTGCTGCCTCTGAATGTCTGTATCATGCAAGACTGGAAGCGGCAATGATATTCTCGTGTTGGAGATGTGACGATTTTCGAATTTAGTTGGTCTTCTAGAAACTTGCTGCCAGCCAGCGACCCATACGGGCTTCTTTATTTATGGTAGCACAGTCACGATAGTTGCCCCCACCACGAGCCGCAAACCTCATCCCACTTCAGCCCTTCTTCCTGCAGCATCAATACTTCAGAACTTACAGCCTGCAAAAGGCATTAAATGTACCTGAAGTCAGGTTGATATTGATACCACTATATTGCCACCGAAGATCTGCTGGGATAGTCGCAGAGTAGCCTCGACACTGCAGTGTGTGACACCAACACCGAGAAAAAACTCACATTCAAAACCCCATCACCCACGATGCCCGCACCGCTGGTATCATCGTTGCAGCTCGCGCGTGATTCGCGCCTACCGGCACCCTCCACCATCAAGGTGAAGAATCTACACGCCACGATCCAAGGCCCGCAGGACGCATGGGGCCGCCCAGACCGACCGCAGCCCGTTGCCATCTCGGCCGCCGTCTCGCTCGACGCGCCGTTTGGCGCCTCCTCGGCCACCGACACCGTCGCCACCGACACTGTCCACTACGGGCTCCTGAGCAAAGCGATTCTGTCCGTCCTCTCCGCCGCCACGCCCATCCGGAGCCTGCGCCACCTGCTGGACACGATGTGGACAGAGATGACGGGCCTTGACTCGCGCGGACAGCAGCAGCAGCAGAAGCAGCATGGCCGCGTGGATACAAATGTGGCAGAGCAGAAACAGCCACCGTTTCTGCACTTTGCGCAGCTGCGGGCGCTGGAAATCACGCTGCATCTGCCGAAAGCGACGCTGCTTGGGGACGGCGTCAGCCTGACGGTGGCGGGCGGCTTTGAGGCGGCGACGGACAGCGATGCGCTGGTCAAGTCCGTCATGCGACAGAGCGCGGTGGCCCTCAAGATTCATGACCTGCGAGTGCCGACGCTGATTGGTGTGAATAGCAATGAGAGGCTGGCCAAGCAGGTTGTGATTGCGAGCGTGGAGATTGACAGACTGGAGGATGACCTGGACGTCTACACCGAGCTGGAGCAAGTCATTGTGCAGGTATGCTGCAGCGGCTCAACGCCACGGACACCACTGGTCACTACTTTTGACTGTCTTAACTAACGTGTTTGAATTTAGGTCATGTCGGACTCTTCGTACGAAACCCTGGAAGCGCTTGGGAGGCATCTCACGGTGGCCATCTCACAACACCTGCACACCAAGCATGCACCGTCTCGCGATGGCACCGGATGGGATATCCGCGTTTCGCTAGAGAAGCCAGTCGCGGTGCCTCTCGCAGACGCGGCATGTGTAGAGATGAGCACCAACACGATGGATATACCAATTTGAGCATGTACATTTTCAAAATGAAATGGGTATTAAATACCTAAAAAAAGATATGGTCTGTGAAGATGCAATAACTATATATCGAACGACGAGCAAACGACGAGTAAGCTTAAAAGGACGGACAGAACTACGTCTAAAGCCTATCCTGGAAAAGAAAAGAAGAAAGAACAAAAGCAGTCTCGCTGTCTAATGGTTTAACTACGTCTAAAGCCTATCCTGGAAAAGAAAAGAAGAAAGAACAAAAGCAGTCTCGCTGTCTAATGGTTTCATGTCACGTAAAATACAATAAAAAATTGAAAGAAAAAACTGTCCCTCGGTGAGCACATGCACGCGGTTCGGCGGGCGACAGAAAATACAAACGCCCAACGGCCAAGACAAACGCCCATGTCCGAGATGAAGGCCCTCGCGCTATACAACAAACTTGTTGCACTGAGGAATGTCGCCGTTGGTCACCTCGCGGATAAAATCGGGATCAGGGTCAAAGAGCATGACGTGAAAGTGCTCGACGGCATGGATGGACTTGAGAGCGGCCCAGTTCTTGAACCACATGACCTGTTGGGGTCAGTACACGTTGCGATATGGGCCAGGATTCACAACGAAGCAGAACGGCGCAAAGAAAGAAGAAGCGAGAGAGGGAAGAGGGGCAGAGGACGACACTTACGTGACCCTCGGGCATCTTGGAGCGAAACGTCTTGGTGACGTAGCCCTCAATCTCGGCGCGGGCCGTGTCCGTCAGATCGCCGGTGGTGCCGTTGGCGACGAGCTCAAACTTGGTCCAGACGACGAGGTGGACGATGCGCGAGTCGAGGCCATACGGCCAGTCATTGTGCAGCACCTTGTAATCGTCGGCGCACGTAAACGGCCTGCCGCCGTCGCGGGGCCGGACGGGCTCGGTCCAGCGCAGGCGCTCCGCGAGGACAAAGCGGGCAATGGTGCCGTGGCGCTGGGCGGTGCGGTAGGTAAACTCCTTGTAGCGGCGCAGCTGCGAGGGCACGCGCTGGAAGCGCTCGAGGCGGTTGGTGGTGACGATGCGCGCGACGTCGGCCCAGGGCAGGATCTCGTAGGCCGAGTCGGGCGTGGAGACGCCCATGAGGTCCTTGGGGTTGAGGCCGCGCAGGAACTCGGGGCACTCGGGGCTGCGGTCGCGCTCGGGGACGTTGACGTGCCAAAAGGGAACGACGTCGAGGGAGCCCATGGTTTGGTGGGGGATTCTGTCTTGTGCTTGGCTGTTTTGTCGTCGCGGGCGTTTAAGAGGCAACCGGGCAGTGGAATCTTTAATATTGCGCTGACGGCGGAGGCGTCGGGAGCGTGGGCGGGATTGCCTATTTCGTACACGCGACTGAGGTTGAGGTGTTGTTGGCGCAAGCCTTGTGGCAGCAACGACAGCTCGGCAAGTATTTGTATAAAGTCAAAAAGAAACAAGTCGCACGAACGAAACCAAGAGAGTCTTCACACTGGTGAAGAAGCAGAAAAGAAGAGAAGCAAAAATGCAGAGGGTCCAACGCGCTCGGGGAACGGAAGGCAGGTCCATCTTATCCAGTCTCCAGGTCCACGATGCAAAGGTAGAATGCTTACTGGTCAGGCGGGGTCGCAGCACCTATTACAAAAAGAGAAAAGCATGTCTACGGGCTTTGTGTTGGTGGTTGGAGAGTTCCGTTCCAATTGGCTGTACTGCTGCGACCGGTTGAGTCATGGAGCCCCTTGCAACGTCAAAAAGTCTGTCTTGCGACTGATGGTTTGAGGTGAGCCTGCCGCAAAATACCATGCCGCCGGCGCGCCGCCATGTGTCATGCCACAGCCGGAGTAGGGGCCGGGCGGCGGATGCAACGTTGTGGCCAGGCTGGGGAAGCTTCTCTGGCATGGAGGGATGGGGATGGACGCAGCGGGGAGGGGGGAAACGGGCGAGAAGGATTGGCCAACGGGCGAATAAGCACTGGGGGAAGTCTGTTATTCGCCAGGTCAGGTACCAGCAAGGGAAAAAAAGAACCACCTCATCTTTCCGTGAAAGAAGCTTGACCGAAGGATTGTGTCGCTGGGCTGGCTGACACTTGGCCAGTTCCGGCGCTGAGGACCTCTCGAGGTGGTTTTGCAGAGGATCTCTCAACGTGTTATTCAGGGCTCATGATGAACTCAAAGGACTGCACCGACGCTATGTCAGCTTCTCCTCTGGTAGCCGAGCAGGAGCAGTCCTGATGCCACGGCGAGGATATTTCCTCGACCGTCTCCTGCAGACAGTATCGTGAACGGCCTACTTTGTTATTTATATGACATTTAAAAACAAAGGTCATGTGTTGACGGTGCAGCTTGCTCCACTTTTGTTCTGGTCTGAAGGACCGACACTTTCTGATTTCACGGCGGCTCCGTCCGGCTTGCCTCAATGTTACCTAGTGTCATCGAGCGAGACGTGAACTGGGTCATCCACAGCAGTAGCCTGCCGGCGGCGGGCATGTTCGGGCCTGTGAACCGACGCACTGGTCTGCAGTAACTACTGTACAAAAATGCAAGACACAGGCCGTTTCCACCATGCGTACTGGTCAGTCTTGGGAGCTCTCGCCGCAGGCTGGCCCGGGATTCACGGTGTTGAGCCAATACTGGCCCCACGTGGGGAACAGGCAAGGAGCCGACTCGCTGGGCGGTTGGGGGAGATGTTTCTGACGAGGAGGGAACCGTACCAGGTCTGGCACTTCTCGTAATGAGCTGTCGTTGATGTATGGTGACGTTTTTGTGATGCGTAACAAGAGCCACACGCAACAGGATTTGCGCCTTGATGATTAGGCCTGTTTCGTAGCGGCGTGACTTCCTCGGGCCTTGAAATACACCTCGAGCTTTGTCCTCTTGTTGAATTCATTAGCAAATGCCCGGCGCCAGATGCGCAGGCCTAAATCTTGAATCTGCAGATCAGGGAGCGACAAGGTTGGGCTGGGATGATGCCGTGAGACTCGTGGCAAATGCGCGAGATAGGCTCAGGGCAGTGCATCAATCGCTGCATCAGACAATAAATATTCAGACGTGATTTTGTCGTCTCTCTCCCATCATGGGATGGCAGCTGTGCTAACAAAAACCCAAACGATGGAAAGCAGCTTGCCACTCAATCAACAGTTGATAACAGTCGAGCGGCATTTACCAGTCACCAACCATTCCAGCGCTTTTAGCGCCTGCTCTACTCCGCGCAGCAGCCCAATTCTCGCGCCAACAAGTGCACTGAAAGCCCTAAAGGCCGGCGTTGGAGGCAACAATCGGCCATCTCCAGAGGGCAGTGGCTGGTGCAACTTTTTCCTTCCTTCTAGCTCGCCGCTAACTGTAATCTCTCGCTGCAGAAAGATTTTTTTTGTTCTCGCCTCTGCCTTGTTTATGCAAGCAACACATTGCCTTCAGCTCTTTTGTCGCGGAGGCTGATTGGCCATGGCGAAATTAAGCGAGAGCGGGAAGAAAATTATTCTGTTGAGGCTGATGAGGGAATTGACGCCTGTGCGCTGTCCGTACAGCCGCTCAAGATGCAGAGGAAATTATACTGGTACAGGCCCGCAGTTGCTCCGATGCCTTATGGACGCCGGCCAAGGATAGGAAGCCAGCCCGGGCTGCGCCGGGCCAATGCGCGGGCGGGATGTACATGGGACGTGGTTTTGATGAGAAATTGGGCTATTATTACGTTGTAGGGGGTTACGCTGGTCTGCACACCTATCTGCTGATAGGTATGCCTGCGGCGTCTACCTACCTACCTAGGTATTCACCTGGCTACCTACTCACGCAGTACCTACCACAGAAGCTCTCGACAGAAGCAGCATCGTATATAGCCCGAGAGAATCGCCGCCACGCACGACAAACTCGAACCTCTCTTTCTTCTGGCTACGAACAGAGCTGCCAATCTTCTTCCTATTCCAAAATCTAAAAACAGCCACTCCCACCGCCTTGTCCTCTGCCCGCGCCTCGTAAACCAGCGGCAGGGACACGCCGCCGCTCATTTGCTGCTAACAGGGGAAGCTCCAACCACCCCGCTGCCCTCATCGAACCGGTCAAATCAGCCCCGCCTCTGGCCTGCTCGCCCCTTTCGCTTCTCTTGTTTCTTCGCCATTACAACCTCGTTGCTGGTCTCTGGTTTATTAATTACAACTGACCTTGCTGTCCGGGCTCATCATCTCTCTTTCTGCTCTCTCTCTCTCCTCCTCTCCCTCTCCATCGATTGCAACGGACCTCGCTCCTCGACCGAATCGATCTCGCTTGCCACCCTGTCGTACTATCAACGCTTCTCCATCATGGCGGAAGCTATCAAGAGTGCTCTCCCCTCCCATCTCCGTCCTGCTGGCGGCAAGGACGAAGAGAACAATGGTTTCGAGAAGCGTCACCATGGCAAGACTCGCAGCCACATGGTAAGCATCCCCCGACTGTGATTCATAGCTCCCATTTTCCTTTTCATTGCACCCGTCTGGCCGTCTCGTCGCCACCCTGGTCACCGCTGTGCTACGCGCCGGCCCGACAGAGTCCAGGATAGCCTCACCTTTGCCCATGAACCGCACTCTCTACCCACCACGTGCGACATGTCCGCGACCACCAGTGATGCCCAACCCTAGACATGCTCTTGGTGACGAGACTCCGGGCTGCGTCGCATAGCATCATTGGCAGGCCAAGGGCAAAAGCATTCCCTGAGGTTGCACCTCCATGTCACTAGAGGACAGCTCCCCGCTACGCAGAGCAAGCTGCGCCACCATTGCCCTCCATATACTGCTGCTACCATGACCCCTTCCTTCTCTCCACTGTCAACACAATTCGCAACCATCGTCATCATGGAACCACAATCAACTAATCGCCTTCAGGCCTTTGAAAACACGTCGACCAATGTCGCCGCCGCCCAGATGCGCAATGCCCTCACAAACCTCGCCGAGAGCGTTGAGGACCCCAAGCAGAAGAAGGTATGCTCAACTCCTAGTTACAGCTGTCTCGACCAGTGCTGACCAATTCTAGCTCTTCGAAACTGAGATGGACAACTTCTTCGCCCTCTTCCGCCGCTACCTGAATGATAAGGCCAAGGGCAACGCCGTGTAAGCAGCACCCCGCTCCGCCCTCTACACATCGAGTCTAACAGCATTTAGTGACTGGGATCGCATCCGCCCCCCTGCCGCCGGTCAGGTCGTCGACTACGAGGATCTTGCCAACTCTGAATCGGTCCAGTTCCTCAGCAAGCTCGCCGTTCTCAAGCTCAATGGTGGTCTTGGTACCTCGATGGGCTGCGTTGGTCCCAAGTCTGTCATCGAGGTCCGTGATGGCATGTCCTTCCTCGACCTTTCCGTCCGTCAGATCGAGTTCCTCAACCGCACATACGACGTCAACGTCCCCTTTATCCTCATGAACTCTTTCAACACCAACGACGATACCGCTGCCATCATCAAGAAGTACGAGGGCCACAACGTTGATATCCTCACCTTCAACCAGTCCCGCTATCCCAGAATCTTCAAGGACTCTCAGCTCCCCGTCCCCAGCAACTACAACTCGTCCATCAGCGAGTGGTACCCTCCTGGCCACGGTGATGTCTTTGAGTCTCTCTACAACTCTGGCATTCTTGACCAGCTCCTCGAGCGCGGCATCGAAATCATCTTCCTCTCCAACGTTGACAATCTTGGTGCCGTTGTTGACCTGCGCATTCTCCAGCACATGATGGAGACCAAGGCCGAGTACATCATGGAGCTCACCAACAAGACCAAGGCCGACGTCAAGGGCGGTACCATTATCGACTACGACGGCTCCGTCCGCCTGCTCGAAATTGCTCAGGTCCCCAAGGAACATGTCAACGACTTCAAGTCGATCAAGAAGTTCAAGTACTTCAACACCAACAACATCTGGCTTAACCTCCGCGCCATCAAGCGCGTTGTCGAGAACGACGAGCTCGAGATGGAGATTATCCCCAATGCCAAGACTATCCCTGGCGACAAGAAAGGCGAATCTGACATTTCCATTATGCAGCTCGAGACTGCTGTCGGTGCCGCCATTCGCCATTTCAACAATGCCCACGGTGTCAACGTTCCCCGCCGGCGCTTCCTTCCCGTTAAAACCTGCTCAGACCTTATGCTAGTCAAGTCCGATCTCTACACTCTTAAGCACGGTCAGCTTCAGATGAGCGCCAACCGTTTTGGTGACGCCCCTCTGATCAAGCTCGGTAGCGACTTCAAGAAGGTGTCCGACTTTCAGAAGCATATTCCTTCCATCCCCAAGGTTCTCGAGCTGGACCACCTTACCATTACCGGTGCTGTGAACCTGGGACGTGGCGTCACCCTCAAGGGCACCGTCATTATTGTTGCCACCGAGGGCAGCACCATTGATATTCCTCCCGGCTCTATTCTCGAGAACGTGGTCGTCCAGGGCTCGCTCCGTCTACTTGAGCATTAAGTGGCGACTCATTGTTTCGTTGCAAAGCAACACAGAAACGAATATCTTTTGTTAGCATAAACGGCGGGAGCTTGCCGGCCAAACACGCAGTGCCCGAGGCTACAAATAACTTAGAAACTCAATTTTATCTGAAATCAGCGTTTTTGGAAGCAGTGGACCAGTCAGGACATGCCATCCTCGAGCGATGCCGAGAAGGCCATTCATCCTCTCACGAGTCTAGCTGTTTTGCGAGTCGACGGGGCTTGGGCACAGTATTGTATCTTTTTAATATGCATGTCCGTAGAATCAAGGACACGCCATTTTTATTGAACATGGATTCACTCATGCAAGTAGAGAATGATGGCAGCATTGTCGCGCAAAATGAAACTTGACGAGGCGGAAGCGGCTGAGGACGGCTCGCTGCCGCGCGCCATGATGCATAGAGACAAAATCCACCCACTCCATCATAATGTCGCATTTGCGCCATGTATCACAACGGCATCGGCCGGTAGCCGTCGACTCAGGTCAAACAGTCTCATGCGCCTTGTTTTCAGCGTCAGAGTCAAGGGCGGCGACTATTTTCGCTCCAACGCATTCCAATGACGGCTGAACCTGGTCTGGTCGCCTGGTCCCCGAAGAAGGGGTTGGGCCAAAAAGCGGCGGGCCCCTAGGATCGATTAGGGTGCTAGTATACTCTGTTGCTGCCGTCTTTCACATCTCTTCTAAAGGGGTGTCTCGGTTTATTTTTATTTTTGGAGCAATGAAGAAGCGCTGCATCCGCATAGTCTCACTCTAACTACCTGCGCTCCCCTCCAACCCTCCTTACCTCTTCTGCTTTAGGTAAAGCGCACAACTGCGAGCAGCCAAGATAATTGGAGTAGAGCCATCATCTCTTTACTGGAACCACCCACTCTTGAACCGGAGCTTATTTCCTCTCTTATTAACTAACCCCTTCTTTTTTTTTGTCTATACGTAACAACGAGCCGACTGTTGATAGAAATCTCTTCTTTTTGGTTTCCCCCTGTTTTAGTATTTTTTTTCCCTCTTCGCTTCGGCGTTATCTTGCGCTTGGCTTTTTGCATCACTTGTCGCACGCAGGAAGGCAGGACTCAGGGGATCTTGCGGCGCGCGAAAAAGGAGAGCTGCACCACCACGCGCGCCCAGAACAAAAAGCTAGACAATGATTCAGCAATTGTGTTTCCGACGCCCGCTGTGGACGCTCCTAGCCGCCATCTTTGCCCTCATATTCCTCTTCACCCTGACCAGCAAGGCGCCGCTACGCAGTCCAAGCCTCGGACGGTTGCGACAGCACGGCGCAATCGACAACATCAAGAATGCGACATTGGGGGTACGTCCAGGTCCTGCGCGGGGTGTTCTGATTCCCGACAGGCGCGGTGTCACTAACACGTCTTCTTTTGTATAGTTCGAAAAGATATTTGTCGTGGGCCTGCCGGAAAGAACGGATCGCCGCGACGGCTTGACCTTTCAGGCCGACCTCAGCAACCTCCAGATCGAATTTATCGATGGTGTCAAGGGCGATCAGATTGCCACGAAGGCTATTCCCGTGGATGAGGGGGGCATCAAAATCAAACCTGCCGAGATTGGCTGCTGGCGAGGACACATGAATGCCATTGTCGAGTACGTGGAACCATGGGCACGCCTCAAGCTGTCGCTGGGCGCGATGCGGGCACTAACCTTTGCATAGAATGATTCGTCAGAACCTGACATCCGTTCTGATTCTCGAAGATGATTCCGACTGGGATATTCGAATCCACGACCAGCTTCGTGATTTTGCCTTGTCCACGCGAGCGCTCATCCAGCCACTTGCCGGCTCATCGCCGAGCTCGCCATCCTATGCCGACCCCACGTTCCTCGACCCATCCCAGCCCGACCCCCGCGAAATTTCCTTTGATAGCCTTCCGAATACTATTCTTCCGCGCCATTCGCCCTATGGCGACGACTGGGACCTTCTCTGGGTTGGCAACTGCGGTTTGCACTTCCCCTTTGCGACCTCGGAGAACATTGCGAAAGGGCGCGTCATTCATCGCGACGACCAGACCGTGGCGCCCAAGGACAACCTTTGGTCCATCAACAAGCCCTTTACGCTTAAAGAAGATTATCCGGCACACACGCGTGCCGTGTCGCATGCTCAGGAAGGCGTGTGCACCTTGGGCTACGCGCTGAGCCATCGTGGGGCCAGGCGCATCATGCAGGAAATCGCGCTGAAGCCTGTAACCGATGCCTACGACATCCTACTGCGCTTCTTCTGCGAAGGCACGCATGGCAGGAAGAAGGGAGTCTGCCTCGCGCCGCAGCCACCCTACTTTCACCACCACAGGCCCGCTGGCCCAATGGCTGCCATGAGTGACATTGGAAACCACGAGGGCGAGTACAGAAAGCAGCCCATGACAGATATGGTGCGTTGGAGCGTGCGACTGAATTCCGATCTACTTATCGATGGTCGCACGGATTATATTGAACAGTACCCGGATCAATAATCTGAGGGAGCCGGTATTGTGCACCATCGTGATCCGCCTTGGACATGCGTTTGTCGGGGCTCGTTGTTGGGTTGTTATTGGTACTCCCAGTTGCTTGGGTAGAGGTTTATAATTATTGGCATGTCGTATTTGTGGACGGATCGGTTCGGGTTACGGCGCTGAAGGCGCAGTCTTGTTTTCCTCTTTCTATACATTTTTGACAAGAATTGGCGCGGTTTGATTGTGTGCAAACGAAAACGAACATATGTATTCGTGAATATTCAAAACAAACGAACTTTGATCGAAGCCATGCCAAGCTAGTGTCGCGCGTGTCTCAACTCGCAAGATCGCTCATCGTTGTTGGAGCTGCAGAAGCGGGCCATGTCAGCCGATTCGGATCTACTGAATGCATTCATCAGCAATCGGGATCGCTTCGTTGCTGCCGATTCGGTCTGCAAGAAGCCCCCGCACCTGGTTTTGTCGTTCCGGCCGACTGATTAAGGAGCTGTCAGTGGTGTTTTAGAGTGGAATTGAGAGCTGCTCTCCCTACTCAATTCCTGCTCGACATTGAGAAGGTAAAGGATGCGCGTTTGCTTGTGTTGTCGTTGAGTATTCTTCGTCGTTCACCTCTTCTGCTCGTGCCGCGCATGCACAGGGTGAGCCTGGACCAGGACAGCAAAAGCGATACAAGCCACTGGGCAGATTTTAGCAAATTTTCCTGCCGCCAGCGGAGGAAGGTGAGGATGGCGCGGCGTTTGTGCGGGAGGTGCACAATGGAGCTGTGCAAGTGACATGGACGGCCACCACGCCAAGGACGGCTCGCCACTCGATCAACTAGAGTATTCGCCCCGCGCCTTGGCCCAGACGTTTTGTCAGTCGGTCATCTTTTCGTTTTCCCTATTCGTTGGTATATGCATTGCAGTCTCGGCAGGCCCCGGTTGCTGATAATGCCTTGCCCTTTCCAAACAGGCCTAAGTCAAAATGGCCCACCTTGGCAGCCCCCTTCCTATTAAGCTGCTTCCAACTACTCAAGATCTATTCTTTTCTTCGTTTGCGTTCGTCTGTTCAACTTTCGCTTCACTCTTCTCTCTCGCTATACTCCTAAGAAGGCTTCATTCGTGGTAACAACCACGTACGTTCATGTAAGTCGTCTATCCCGCAGCACATCAGCTTGCGTCGCCAAGTCCAGACGGGCTCACAGTCTGTGGTTGATGCCGAACGCGCGTCCACCATCGCCAGGCGGTATATATGCATATGCACAACCGGTCCCCGATTTTTCAATGCAAGTTGTGGATAGCTGCCATTCCTTGTCGAATTGAGTCATCATGGTATTTGGCTAGCCACCGGCTCGTGTTCATTTGTGTCGCCAACTGGTGGTATAACTCGGCACTGGCAAACATCTCGATGCAAACAAGACGATCCCTTTCATCATCCAAATTCTTACACTTTCTACGCATGTATGATCTGACGATTCATTTCTAGCGCACCCATAGCCAATTCCTCGCTGGCCTATCACGATGAAGTTCACCGTTGCGACTGTTGCTGCCGTCCTGGCTACTGGCGCTTTTGCCAAGCCCATATTCACCAACAACGTCATCAACCCCCAGGAGGGCAAGCCTTTTACGCTCACCTTCAGTGGATGCGCGGAGGGTTGCACTATTACTCTTCAGACTGGGCCCAACTCCCAGGCGCTTGACGATATCCGCACCCTGACCAGTACGCTCTCTACTGGCCAAGCAGTCGCTCGAGCAGCGACTTCGGGTCACGTAACTCTGCTAATATGCTGTTGCAGCTGACGCTACTGGAGATTCTTTCGATGTCACCCTTAGCAACCTTGACTCGGGCACATACAACTTCAAGATAAGCAACAACAGCGACGGCTCGGATGCCAACTATAGCACACCGTTCTCTTACGCTGGTACTGTAACTAGTGCCTCCAGCTCCTCTTCCAGCATGTCGCCTACTTCTAGCAGCTCCAGTGGCTCTTCAAAGGACTCTTCTAGTGCCTCCTCCAATACTTCGTCCGCTACTAGCTCAAGCGACTCGTCCTCTACCACCGAGTCGACCACCTCGACAGGCTCTTCTTCTAGCGGCTCTGCTACCTCCTCCTCTCGTATGTCGCTTGGCTGACTGTCGTCATTTCTTGCTCAACTACTAACACTGACTCTAAAGGCTCAAACGGCACTACTTCTGCCCAACCTAGCAGCACATCTTCTTCCAATGCTGGTTCCGCTACTGGCGTTTCTCCCCTCGGTGTCATCGGCGCCGCCGCCGTCGCTCTGTACCTGTAGACTAACACTATGACGGACGGCTTTGAGTATAAAACAGCCTATTCGCAAGCCAGAACTCATTTCATTAAGCTATCTTCATTTCCTTTACGACTCTGGGTTCAGAGTAGGACACGATATCGAGATTGAAGGGGCACGCACTGGAATCAAGCTATTTTAATTGTATTGATGACGCAAACTGTCACAGACTCTGCTTTGTACCTAATTCTTAAACGCAGACATGGAGGCATGTGCCCTGTAATCCACCACACGTCCTACATGAGAGATCCAAAGAATCAGAAAATCAAATTGTAGCGTTCTACCTGTGCCCAGATACACGCACGCCGAATATCCGAACTAAAGCTACATGAAGCTCATCGGTCTAAGATGGACTTTTCAATGGTAAATCGGCGATTACAGTACCCGTCGCGTGTCTGCTGTTTGGAGCCAGGAGTCAACTTTACTTGCCGTGTACCATGAAGATGTTGCTCGCAAAATCCAACTGAATGTTCTTGTGTCTTTGGTGGTTCATTTCTTCAAGGCCGAGTTTTTATCGCCGGTGCGTGGCTTGCTGTCACTGGTGCTTGGCTTGTTGTCGCCAGAGCCTTGCTTGTGGTCGCCAGAAGCCTGCTTAGACTGAGCGGCGAGTTTCTCGTCGGCGGCGTCGATGGCTGCGCGGTACGCTTTGCCCCACGCCTCCATGACAGCGTCCAAAGTATCTGTAAAGGGTGGCGTTTCCTGCCATGAGGAGCTTTGTGCCTGGTTTCCCTTGTCCACGGGCATGGTGGCTGTTGTGCTGTCTTTTTTGTATTTGAGCGGAGCTCAGAAGGCGCGTTGTGTTGTAAGTGACGAGTGGGTGAGGATTGCCACGAGAATCTCTATTGGACGGCCTGTGTCTTGCGGTGCAGTTCTGCTGCATTGTAGTAGGGTATGGGGCTTGCTTTTATACCTGGAGGATGGGTAGTACAGCAGGTACTGTGTGCTTTGAAGAGTGGTACACGTGCCAGGTCGTGATTGTGATTCACTGCTTCGATGTAAGTGAATAGCAGACGGGAATAGTGCCTGAGGATTCTCGTAGCTACGTCATTTAGTGTACGCATTACAAGTACGTGCGAGGGGGGATAAGATGCGGTTTAATGGTCTTTGTATTGAAACATGCCAAGTCGTGATCTATCGATGGTGGAATCTCGAGCTCCTGCTTCAAGTTTGGTTGGATGTCTACTTGCCAGAAAAGTGACAAGAACAAAAGCTTGCGACCTATCTAGTCGCCGTCCAGCCCACGATGATGAGATGCATACGCTCACATTGCTCGGGGTGATTCGCTCGAAAACCTGGTGCGCTTCTTGCACTTTGCAATCTTTCGGGGCTGGCTTGTCGCCGCTGCTGGCGCCTTGTCCGCGTCGGCAGCCGCGCTGGACGGTTCTGGCTCCGGCTCATACTCGTAGAGCGTCGGATCATGCGCGACAGACTCATACGGCGCCTCGGGGAGATCGGCGGACCACGCGCCGCACTCAAAGAGATCCATCGGGTCCTCCACCCGCCGATTCATGGGCTGCTTCCCTTTGTCCAGCGGTCTTGCGGTCTCGGGCATGGTGCTGGTGTTGGCTTTGGGCCCGATTTTGAGGCGGCTTGGAAGTGTAAAGGTGGTGGCTGTGGTGGTTGCCGCGCCGGTATCTTCTTTTTGCAGAGTAGCTTTGGGTCTCTGATCTGATGTACGGTCTCTAGACATATTTTCGCTTTATATAGACGTCAAATGGTTGGGTATGGCCAGTGGCTTTGTGCCGCCCCAGAGGTGGTACTGGGCAGTGATACGCAGCTCCCGTGTAAGTGAATTGGAGATCAGGCCGTTGGCAGAGGGTGATTGTGGTAGCCGATGTTATGCAGAATATGGAAAGGAATGGAAATGCGCATGGTAGCTTCAGTATGGCAGTTTGATACATTCAATTATATAATTCTCATCGTGGCCTTGGGTGCCAAGGCATGCCCTGGAGCCTTGCTGGGCTGAGGGCAACACGAGGCACACCAGTCGGTGGGCCAGGCCTCGTGGCCAGACTCGCGGCCTTTTTTCCTGATTCTTCAAGATTGATATTTTTTTAATTGTGTTGTTCTGAGCACAACTAGCGTCCGCAGCAACTCTTCTTTTGAAGCGGGCGTTCTCTTGGTGCCTGAAAACGACCGCACAGTGCGGTCACTTTCCCAACGCAGATGTACCTTGCTCTGGTCAATCGGTTTAGACTAGATAGGCGCTCATGCTCAATATATGAGCTTAGGTTTTATAAATTCTAATTTTGCGTATTCACTTTCTTTCTTGACTCTTTATTTCCCAAGTAACCCTCCTTTGCCTAGTCGAGTGCTTCGCCGCCGACACAGGGTACATGACCGCCTAGCGCAGCGTTCGGCGCCAATCAGGTGACTGCTGTTTTTTGCCACTCAGCGCGTGCATTGGCGTCCTCCTTCAAACATCAACCTCAGTATCAACCTCGTCCAGAATGCCGTGGCAGGGGCCCTTTCCGCAAACATACGATGGCCTGGATGGCAGATATTACTACCATGACGATCCGTATAAATGGCCCTTCTATAAATACAGCGAGGACTTAAAACCTGAGGACATCTAGGGCCATCTTCACGAGCGTTTTAATACAGCACCCATCGCCATTCTCGATAGAGAAGCCTAGCATACCAACGTGGTTAACCTCATCACTTCGTCGGAAACTCTTGATGAATTTTATGCGATGCTAGAGGAGCGTAAGAAGCAGTGCCTTAACAAGCTCAAGTCCGCAATAGCTTCTATAGATAGGGTTAGCTCCTACAATTTTAAGCATAGGACACTTCTTAGACACCTAGGCGACGCTATAGGAAGGCTACACAGAACAGCATCCGTTTATAATACCGCTACTACTTTTCTAGCCATATCAGAATTTATCAAAGAGCGGTTAAAAGAGCTCAGAGAGGGTATATACAACAATACACTATCTTTCATTAATAACTCTAACAAGTTTTAAACTAGCTTGCCCAAAAGACAGGGCAGAGAATAAGCGTACTATAGAATTTACATCACCGACAGAGAATAATCGCAACATATCGTCAACCAGCGAAGTGCAAGAGGATACAACGCCCAGCGTTAGGAATATTTCCACCACTTCGAATTCCCCTAGCCCTCAGTCACAACCCAGGTTCCCTTCGCCAATCAGGAAGCCAGGTATAGACACAAATATACCTCCGAAAAATAGCAAGCGCAAATAGGAGGAGGTAAATAGTGCCAGCGTGCCTAGAAAGAAGTTGCGTAGCACACAGCCAGCCAGCCCCGGCCCAGCTTGCGCAAATCAAACCACCAGCCCCAGCAATCAAAGAGAAAACCAAGAAGAGAGCTCAGAAGATAAAAGTGGTACGCCAACTTATCAACAGAAGCACTCGGGCCAAAACACCTCTATCAACCAACAGCTAACGCCCGATACGAAATTCACAACAGAAAGCTTCTCAGAATCAGAAAGGGATGGCTCTACTATAGTCAAGGCTAAACAGCCCCCAAGAGCAAACTCTCCCGTAACTACTCCAAGCCCCATAGCGGGGTACAACAGCCCATCATTGGTATCGACCTTATCGAGCCAGATCAAAAAACCCAGAATACATTACCAGTCTCTCAGCTGGGAAGAGGACCATAGCGCTTTCGCTAAACCTCTACCTAGTGGTGGCGGCCAACAACATAATGAGGTACACCCCTCAGTATTACAAAGTGAAATAGGCCTTAATAGACCAGCTTTAGAGCATAGAACAAAAATTAATACTAATAACAGACCGGCCATAAGTTCGTAGTCAGGTGTCTACGGCAGACCTAGCGAACTCGCCATAATACATCGCATATAATTACAACGCACAAAATAAATTTATCGCGTTTAATTCATTCGTGCTCACTATACTAAAGCTCTACTTATATGTAGATACAACTATCAAACTTCATCATCGCAAGAGCACTAGCAGAGATCCTATCGCGGACGTCCGTCTCCAACATACTAGAGATAACTCCCTCAACGCCACGCACGCTGAGGCGGTCCTTGAGCTTCGTTGAATGGATCTGCCAATTCAGAGCCTGGAGACAGCCCATGTCGCCAACATCCCAAGCCCGCGCGGTCACCTCAAGGAGCGGCGTCTTCTTCAGCAGATAGAGCATGGTCGCACCCAGTGCGAAAACATCACTCTTGAGAACTCTCGCCCGCGCGGCTGACTCTGGGGGCATGTAATGCGGTGTCCCGCCGGCTGGTCGAGAAAGTCCATCGATAGACACCATGCCGAAGTCAATCAACCCCGCGCCGCGGCTTTTGTCATACAGAATATTTCCAGGCTTAATATCGTTATGCATAATCTGGCGCTTTGCGAGGTGTGCGAGCGCGCTTGAAGAATCCTGTAGGACGCGCACTGCATCTTCCTCCGTACCTGAGAACATGCGGCTGGGCATAGTACAGATAGCAGAGAGATCTGGAAAGGGAAGGTACTCCATAAAGATGGTGTAGAAGCGGGCGTCCCCGCCATAGAACCTGACAATAGATTGCTATCGGGCATCTCGGATTAGTGGCCTAGTATATTAGGTACGACGAAGGAAGCGATAATCGCTTACATGCTTGATCGACTCCATAAACTGCGACTCTCGTTTCCACATTCTCACCAGGCCAATCACATCATATGAATCAGCCGAATAGTGGCGTTTTCTGATCACCCTCACGACCGACAGGCCGAATCTGGAGTGTATAGCACGGAACACCATGGTGGCATCTCGGTCGACAGCATCTTCGAGATGCGGGTTGGAGATGTCTCGGAGGTGCGCCACCGTAAAATTATGTTTCAGGTCCGGAGAAACAACGCTCAGTTTGGTGCTTTTGCCTACGTTCAGCATAGGGTTGTCGTGGAAGGGGAGTTCAAGCGAGGTGCTCTATTTACAGACCAACAAATTGGCAACATGAATAAAGAAAAGGAGCTGGGACGCACGTAAAAAAGGCCAATGAGAGTTGATATAAATTAGAAAAGTGCCAAAAAGTGTCACATGTTAGAATCGTCGCGACAAATGACTACAACAAGGCAAACAACCAACAAATAGAAACGAATAGATTACTCACCCTCTCGGGAGCAATGTCGGCTCTCCCGCTCCCTGGCGCAGGCCTCTTCGAGCCAGCTGCACCAAGATGGCTGGATTTCTTGACGGAGAATCGTCGCCGAAGGACCAACATCTCGGTCAGTAGTTTACCCGGAGCCCCGTTTCTCTCAGCCTCCAAAATATGCCAGTGACCCGGTGAGATTGGTCGGATCATCTGCCCTGGGATGCTCGCGCTCTGCCCATACTTGCCATCGGCCTCGTCCGTCTCGATGGCCTGGAGATGCAACACCCCAACACCGACATTGTGAGCAATCAGGTTATCGCTAGCGACGTCAAAGAAGAAGCGGCATCTCCGGCTCTTGCCGAGGTCGAGCGTGAAGTCGGTGATGGTGGGGTCCTGGCGTGCGATGACGACGCTCTGCGCAGTCGTTGGGAGAACCAGGGTCTCGAGTGACCTGGCTGCGTTTTCATTGGTCTTGCCGCTGCGTTTATCAGCCGTAGGAGTCGGGCAGATGACGGCTCGAGCATCTGGGCCGACATCGCGCTCAGTGATTGTCAGAATCGAGAAAAAGCCAGAGGGCGATGTACCGCCCTCTTGGACCCCTTTTGCCTCCGTAGGCTCGACATGGGCTTTATTCAGCTTGTCTTGATACTTTTGAATCACCTCGGATGAGAGAGCTTTAGTCGCTTCTCCTTCTTCGTCGTCGCTGCTCTCACTCGGCCTGTTGGCGGTAGCTTTGCGCCGCCATTCATGACTGCTAACATTGGGCCACTTGGCCTCCTCAGGCTTGAACTGTGCAGCATTAGATTTTTTCAAGGCGCTGTGATGCTTCTTTATCTCCTCGGGCGCGAGCGCGTTGGTCGCTTCTCCTCCGTCGTCGCTGTTCTCGCCCGGCCCGTTGATGGTAGCCTGGCGCCAGTGTAGTTTGTTAGTGGAAACAGTTCTCGTCACAGAGCTACTCATTCCACTTGTTGTGTCTTTGATAATGCCCTCTTTTCTCTCCATCCTTTGATCTATTTCGCGTAACAGAGGATGATCTATGACAAGATGAACTTGGGCCAACACGATGAGGGCGAACTTGGTACTAAATGCACGAGCAGGTCTCATAGCCGCCGGCCACTCCGTCGTTGGCTGTGCGGAGTACATGTTTAAGGCACCCAGGTATAATCCTACTTTGATGTTCTACCTGTCTCAGAATATTCGGTAATAATTCGATTTGCAGAGGATATGGCTCCCCTCTAATCACCATTCTCCGCCTTCATCACATTAACAGACGACACCCCCCCCAAAACGAAGGTGCACCGCTGTGCTCTCTCTGGTGCCGCCTGGCCTCGACTGTAAAAGCGAGCCCTGCGATACCAGCTTGCAGGAGAGGGGCTGTTCAGAATTGATTGGTCTACCGTTGCCCTGGCCGAGTTTCACGTTGCATCTACTATTCCGATAGTGTAGTCATGGATGGCCAGCTCCATCCAGGCTTCGGCTTCTATCGCGTTAAGCAAAAGTGCGGATCCACACCGATTGGTGAGGAATTAGGTCTTAAGTACGGAGGTCGCTTTCAAAAGTCTTGTCTTTACATGGATTATTCAAGCAGGGATTCGACAAGGAATACTGCAGGGAGTTACATCAAGGTACAACAGCCACTATAATCAAGTGCCTATAATAAAATTACAGAGTAACGATAGAAACTTGGTAGTGGCTAGGTTAGTGGACAGAGTACCTAAAGGCCGCGATAACTTTAGCGGCTCTCCGCTGTGTATAAAAGTACCGCAGTGTATCCTCTAGGGACCCTAGTCACAGTTCGATCCTAGCCGAAAGACAAGACTTTTGAAAGCGACATCTGTACTTCAACAGCTTCACTATCCTACTAGCTCCACTAATAGTGCGTTCTACGCTCACAAAGCCGACTTGTGTACTGTTACTTTACTTTTGGACTTTTGAAGCCTGGCGCTTAGGCGACATCTACCATTGGCTCGCTCTCTGCGTGAAGTGCTGTGGGCGGCAAAAAATTCGAAGCAAGCCGCCCCCCAACCAGTAATAATGGCCGAGGAGGGAGCACGCGCGTACGAGGCTGCCACGGAGCTGTTCCAAATAGGTGCTACTACGTATTTATTTGTATCCGATCGCACTCTTTTCAATGATACAAGCCCAGAGCTGAGCGGAAGCTTGCGTAATCTAAGCTTTACTGGTATGAATACGTTCTTCAAGGGACATCAGCCTGGCGTTGCCACCGTCACGAACCCGTGGCGTTTCCAGCACAGCCTCTTCGAACGGCGCTAAGTTTTGTGAGGCAAACGAGTTTTAGGATATTCAAGATACGAGATGAGAATAATTGGAACATTAAAATCAGTATATTAATGGCTTACAGAGCTTCTCGACCACAGTTGTGCCGTACTCGTCCTTTGGCTTGGCGCCCGTGCTGTGGTGAGTGCTGGAATCCGTGAAGTTGGGAGTCGAGGACGGCGGCTCGCCGATTAAAAACAACATGACTCTGTCTAAGGGCACGATTCCGAGTACATAAACTACAAAATTGGAAAGGCGTTTACATCACCGAAAACGCAGGCGGCGTTAAACAATCTACAACAGTACTTGTGATGCTGGCCAGCGAGTAGTATACCTACGCTACGTAATACGTACAGGACCGCAGCTAAGCACCTGCCTAGATGGTGGCAAAATGGCACATGTAATGCCATTTGAAATATGGATGGTTTATTAGTTCGGCTTTCTGCTCTTCATGAGTAATAATATAAACAGTATTGCTGAAATCGCCCATTGTTCATCAGCGGCGAAACACGGTTCATACGAAAATATTCCACAGACGCCACGTTTTACACAACTGCGAGTTGATGTGTTTAATCAAGGACAATAAGAGCACCACGAGTAATTTAAATAATGACATGCTATCATGAATCAAAATATACAAGCAAAAATCCAAACTTGATGTTGCATGCGGAAATCCACATCATCGCTCTTCAGACCTCTCATACAATGCCAAGAGGCTCACCAGTACGCCGTGCTCAAACTCCTGCCCGTAGTCGACCTCAATCTCGACAACTCCCCGCCGGCCAAAAACCCGATCAAATGTAAAAACCGCAAGTATCCTGTCCTGTTCGTCCGCCTTCACCAGCTTCCAGCCGCGATGGCCGCGGTGTCCTCTGTGATTGGTCACCGGCCGGCTCGAGCCCTGTGTCGTCACGCTCGTCGTTCTCTTCCACACCAGCTCCAGCCTCTTGCTCCCGGACGCTGCCTCTGATGCTTCCTCCACGTCAATGCCCCAGCTGTGCTCGGAGCCGCGCATGTTGGACCGCGTCATGTCTTCCCAGGTAGTGTCTGTCGCGCCGAGGCCCAGCTTGAAGCTCTGAGAGAATTGAAGAATATGCGCCGTGGCCACCGGAGTGCCGGTCTTGTCAGGGCCGGAATACAGCACCAAATCAGGCGTATTTTTGGTGAAGCGCTTGACGTTGCAGTAGTAGGCATTGGCTTTTGCGCCCGCTGGCCGGACGTCGTAGTGGTAGCTGAAAGCTGGACGGAGGATTTCGTAGCGGCGCATGATATATATCTAAAGTGATGAGTGTACTACGACGAAAAATAACGAGGCATTACCTTTTTTGTGCAACTCACGAGCATCGCAATTTATCTATAAATCCCGGGTGAGGCGCCTTGGGATGAGCAACCTGCAGACTGGTGAGCATATCTTTGACATGCCCCTGCTGCTCTCGCTTCTGCTGCGCCGCATTGTACGAGGAATACGCATAGCAGAAGCACGCTGAGGACCCGTGGAAAGGGCTTCGTGCCTTCAGCTTTGCGACTCAGCCCTGCGGTTCCGGGCGCAAGGCAAATGACATGGCGTCCTGTCGCCCCACGGCTTGGCAGCATGCATGAACGCAGGCTGACAGTAACCATAAGGCAGGTGTCGCGTCTCTTGCAGCAGATTGTATACCGTCTATTCCATGACCAAATTTACCAAAAAGTGTAGATAACTGGAAAGGGTTTGGGCAGGTCGCACTTTGCAGGGCGGCTCATCACCACCGAGCTCTGTACTCGACTAGCGTAATTGCGGCATACTCGCGCAACTTGTCCTCCAGCGCAAGCACATTTGCATTGTGAAAACTTTACACAACGCAAGGCATATGCCACTGCGCTTCTTACGCAAGCGTATGGACTGGCCTTCAATGGTTTGGTGGTAAGTGCTCTCGGTACTGAAGCCTCACGAAAGTTGTGTTGCATTGGCGCGTCTCTACTTGTAGGCTCGAAATGTTTTGTATTGAAGATGTCTTACACGAATAAAATACTTATTTAAATAGAAAAATGATATAATATGATATGCGCAGTGGGTATCAGTTAGTCGGTCGGCCGCCTTCGGCAGCGGCAGATATGCTTCCTTTCCTCCGTAAATCGCCCGCTTTCAGCTGCCGCACCACCTGGTAAGATCTGTCCAGCTCATTCTCAACCGCACAGCGTATACGCAGAGCAGCCACCGCGGGCCACACACTCCTCTCGCCTCGCAGTATCCAGTAGTTTAGCGCCTCTCGTGTCGGCGTTTCCAATAGCCGCACAAAGTCACCAGCAGTGACTTCAGGGACCAGTGTCATGGCTGCGGCCGGGATCTGCTCGTCGACAAGGAAGCGTCTTATGCTGCCCGGCAACAGGCGGAGCGTGTCAAGCTGTCGGAGGCGATGCCGAACCTCGAGACCAACCATGCGCACCAACGAGGCTGACAGCTGAGTCGTTTTGCTGCGAGTTTCGACGAGAGACGGACCGTGCATGTCGGATTGCAGAAAAGGGATCAAATACGGTCGAGCTTGGCTGACGATGAAATGGTTGACGTTGAACAGCTCCGAAATGCGTCGAAGAGGTGAGTCGCGATCCGAGTACGACATATGGGACCAGTGGTGAAAGTCTGTCGTGTTGGCAGGGGCCCAAGGCCCGACGTTGCCATGCGCGTCCTTGCAGAGAATGGTTGCCTTTCTCCGTCCATACAATGCCGCGGACGATGCATTCGATGCAACAGCAGCGGTCCAAATTAGCTGTGATACGCAAATATTAGCAAGTCTCTCAAGAGTATTTCTCTAGCTACTGACCACATTAGGAGCGGTGATGTAGTTGAGCAAAGTGGGAACGCCGCCTTGTCCTTCTGTTGCGACTGTAATATTCAAGATTCGTTTGCTGTAGTTGTAGGCTTCCTCAAACGTCAAGTCTCCGACATTGGCGCGGACACAATCCTCGAGCACCGATACGTCGAGAAAGTAACCTTCTCGAGAAAAGCGGCATATGCGTCGCACCAGCGTATTCCATCTTGATTTAAATGTTTGTGGGAGCTCAGCGCCATTCGATAATTTATTTCTCGAGGCAAAGGCGCTCAAGTCAATACCATCGCCGTTCAGTACACCGGGCAGCTCCTCCTCTGTGTGGATGGCAACAAGCGAAGCAATCAAGGCGCCGGTTCCGGTTCCTGTTATAATTCGTGGCAGCAGCCCGCGCAGAAACAGTGCCTTGACAACACCGAGATGGCACATGCCAAAGATGGCACCACCTTGTAGAACGAGAGAGCTTCGACCGAAAGCCTGTCGCGTATCGTGGATAAAGTCGAGCTTCATCTGGTTTGTCAACGAGCCCCCGAGGGAGTGGACCGCTGCAGATGCATTGGTGGGCAGTGTGCTTATATCCTCGACGGTCTCGGCCACCTGTGTGATGTACTCTTCAATGAGATACTTTGTGCCGGAGAAGGACCGGTTATATAGCTTCGGCACGGTCAAGTTGCCTAGATTCCGCACAAGGCCGGATCGCAGGAGATTGACAAGCTGCTGAAAGTCATTGTCCTCCCTGGCGATGGCGAGCGAGTTGAGTCGTTCCGTAATCAGTCTCCAGTCGTAGTACTTTGAAGTTGGGTTGTTCCGCCTGAAGGAGGCAAGGAGTGTCAGCAGATTCCCCGCAGTATCGGCAGGCCACCGTAAAAGAACCTACCATAGGTCAAGACCCAGCAAGTTGTCAAGGTGTAAAGCTGCTTCATCCCAGTCTTCAAAGGCCTCTGCGTGACGGAGGAGTTCGAGCCATAGGTCGACTGGGTTCTTGCGAGTGTACCATCCGAACAGTTTCTGTGCCGGCGTTAGAGCGGCCACCATGATGGAAGCGGACGTGGCGAGGTTGACGACGATGAAATGCTGAGAAAAGAGGGAAGAGGAAAAGAATATCTACCTGGCGCCAGAAATTCACCACCTCGATCATCACCCGCCAGACGGCGAGCAATGCGCCAAACATGCCGAGGGAGCGTTATCACAAGCAGGGTCGGACAGTGCTGGCAGTGGGGTCGGGGTCGAGGTCGAGAGCGTGAGGACGGATGCTAGGCGATCGCTGCGCAGTGCGGATGCGACGCCAGACTGGTGTTGAATTCGGGCATTGGACCACGGCAGACAGACTAAAAAGTGAGCGTGCTCCTTGGCCAGGTGTACCTTGAAGTGGTGTAGGTGAAATGGATGTGCATGACGGCCCGCCACGCCGCCTCGATCAGTCCAGCAAGCATGTGACAGCGGTCAGCTCTGGTGAGGTCAGACGGCTCCACCGCCCGTTGGCTGTGCAAGCAGCAATTCATGCGCCAGTCAGTAGTTGCCAAGAGGTATGACCTCGAGTATTTGCTGTGCGAAAAATAAAATATTCAATAACTCCATAAAGATTCTCACTCTTGATTTTATACAAGTCGCATGTTGTGTTGTCCTGGAAATGGAATGCATAGCCATCTTCCTTATTCATCGTCATCGTCCACAACATTACGCCGTCTGGCTCGCCCAGACATTTCAACCACCTCATCGCCCGAGGCGTCCTCCTCATCCGAAGGGCGAGTTCTGCGCTTCTTCGACTTGCGCCGTCTACGGTCGTCCTCTTCGTCATCCAGTAACTCTTCCTCCTCTTCCGCATCACTCTCCATCTCCTCATCGTCGCTGCCAACGAGGAAGCCATCATCCATGTCGTAGTCTTCCTGCCTCCGGACACCTTGCGGCAGATCATCATCAGAGTCATATTCTGGATTTCTGCGCTTTGGCTTCGAGCCAGGCATGCCTCTCTTCCGCCCAGATCCGGCTCCTCTTCTGCCACCCTCTAGGTCGCCGATCGAGAGGCCTCCTCCTCTGCTAAATCGTCCAAGGCCATCCATCTTGGCAGCCGCATTCTCGCGACGTCTCTGTGCCTTCATGCGTTCCTTTTCCGCCAATTCAGCCTCCTTCTTTTGTAGTTCAGGGTCTCTGGTTGTGCGAATAATCATGTCTCCTTCGTTGACAGTCTTGCTGGCCTGCTGCATGCGCTGAGCGAGGATAGCGAGCGCGTCGTCACCACCACCCTTGTTCGGTCGCACGTTGAATTGCTCAGCAACATGTCCGACTGTCATGAGCAGGTTGCTGCTCAATTCTGCAGCCGCAGCGTAATAGTGACCATCCTTGAGCTCATCGTATGGTTGGCCTGGCGCTGGCGCCAATGACTTGGTTTGAATCTCAAAGTGTTCGCCTCCGATACCAATGGTGACAGATCCATCGTTCCATCGGTAAACATTGGCATTGCTGTGAAGAAGACCTGTACTCTCGTTTCGGCGTACTCGTGCAACATGCGCAGGGTGCTCCTGCTTGGCGTTGGCGGTATCGAAGACGGTAGGTTCAAACTTTTCAGAAACGTATTCCTCAGGCATAATTTTGATAAATTTCGGGACGCGCATAACGCGGAGCTGGTCGTCTAGTCAGCTTTGAAAGCGATGCTTTTGCGAATCGCGCCTTGCTCACTATGTTGTCCTTGGGCTTGGGTATTCTGTGGCGATAGGCCTGCACAGCCATCACAACCTTTTCCTTGGTTTCATGAACTTGATTATCGTCGCCGTCATAGCGCCGGCGTTCACCTGTGTCTTCCGGGTCTGAAGCCAGGTCGTCGTCGTCGTCGTCGCCAATCCGAGGCGCGGGCGAGCCAGCATCATCCTCATCGCCAAAGAGATCATCACCGCCTTCGTCGATTTGGTCAAGGGGATCCTCAGAGTCAGACATTGTCACAGAGGTGTCGCGGTTGCCACGGGACGGCTTTCGAATGGACGCGATGCCAGTGATGATTGCACGGCTGCACGGCTGCACGGCTCCTGAGAAAAAGGCTAGCTGTTCCTCAGGTTTCGCAGCGCGCGCATCGGATATGCTAGGACTAGGAGAGCTTGTACCAGCCACACCTGAGTGGGTCTGTTGCCTGGTGGGCAAGCCAAGCCGTTGCAGATCTAGTGCAGTCTCTATAGCCGTGAAACGTTGAAGAAGCTCCAGAATCTATCTCAGGAAACATCAAGATACTTTAATTCACTCGATAGATCAGGCAGATGCCCCTAAAGCACGAGCTTTACGCATCATCTTATCATGCTTGGGGCGCACGGCACCCCTGTGACAAGCTGGCACGCTGGCAACAAGTGGCGCCAAAGCGTGGTACCTTGCAATTTCCCACGTGGCGGAATAATATTCATCCGTATCTGCCACACTGACGTTCGCAGCCCGGCCGACGAGGTCAGCCACTAGCAGCCTCTATTGCACCCCAGCCACGCCCTTTTCGCCTAGTCGGTACCTTGGCCGCCCCTCGACGCCCGACTTCTAACTTGCTGCTCTCACCATTGTTACCTTGCATTCACGCTTCGCGCTTTTTCCCACTGCGCGTCCTTCGCTTTTGTCGCGAGCCGAAGTAATCGCCTCTGGCGACCGTATTTTATTGCTTCTCGACTTTGCGCGGCCCAGACTTCTCTTTTTGCGCGTTTTATACCCGCCAACACGCTCGCGCCGCTTGTTTACCCACCCACCGACGCGGACCGCCACGCTTCGTGTTTCCCACCCGGACCGCATTTTGCAACTCTCGACATCCGCCGTTATCGCTACTTTGCTCCCAAACTTGACCGAGTCGCTTTCCCTTGGCCCATTATTTTGCCCTTTTTAAGGCGCCATGTTTTACTCAGAAACCCTCTTGCAGAAATCCGGGCCTCTGGCCCGGGTCTGGCTCTCAGCCAACCTCGAGCGCAAGCTGTCCAAGAATCACATCCTGCAGTCCAATGTTACAGACAGTGTCGAGGCCATTATCACGCCCAATCAGGCGCCAATGGCTCTTCGACTCTCCGGACAGCTTTTGCTTGGTGTGGTCAGAATTTACCAGCGCAAGACGCGTTATCTGCTCGACGACTGCAACGAGGCCATGATGAAGATTAAAATGGTGAGTCGATGCCCGCGGTTGTATGAAATCGTTGCTCTACTGACCGATATACCAGGCTTTCCGCTCCAGTGGCAACAACGATCTGGCATCCAATCTTCAGATTTCCAACCGCGAGTCTTTGCTTCTGCCCGATCGCATTACGCCGTATGACAACCTTGACCTCCCCCCCCCTCCCGATGCCTCGTGGCTTCTTTCACAAGTGGAAGATGTCACTGCGACTCCCGTCGGCCGCAAAGGCCGAACCAGCAATCGCGATATCAACCTCCAGGAGGATTTCGACAACAGCCAATTTCTCAAAGGTCCAGGTGCCCTCGACGACGACCTGATGCCTACCATGGACGACCTCGAACTTGATCTCGATTTTGGTGATCTCGAGGGCGGCGTGAGCAATATGGAAATCGGTCGAGACGCCCCCGCTGCCCGAGATGTCGAGGACGACATTTTTGGCGACACGGAAATCGGCATCGGTAAAACTGCCGATGGTTCTACCGCGCTCGACCTGGGTCACGACAGCATCCATATCATGGACGGTGATGGTGACCTGCCCATGCTTGATGGTGAAGACTTTGGTTTCAACCCAGAAGACATGTCTAACGTGCGCGATCTTTCTGCTCTACCGCAGTCTCATCGTGCCAGAATCTCAGAATCGCCTCTGTCAGATATCGATGAGCACTTTGCCAGAGAGGTGGCGGAGCAATACGCCAATAATACGGACATGTATGAGCCTTTTGACGAAACAGACACCACCATTGTTCGTCGTCCTGCACAGCGCTCCAGGAGGCAAAAGATTCTTATGCCCGACGAAGAAATTTCTCTCTCCAGCAGTCTGATCAAGCAGCAGCAAACCAACCGCGAAAACATTATCAAGCCAGCCCGATATGTTCCCCGCGACCCCGTCATGCTGGCTCTCATGGATATGCACAAGAACGGTGGCTTCGTATCATCCATCATGATGGATGGCAGAAGCACTGCTTGGGCGCCGGAGCTGCGTGGTATGCTCACGCTGGACATGCTACGTGACGACCTTAAGCGGAAACGCGACAGTGGTATTGCGGATGTCGATAGTGAGCACGGAGCTGCCAAATCGCCTCGTCTGGAATTCGACGACGATACCAACCTCGGACTTGGCGATAATTTTGGAGACCGCAGCATCGGTCCCGACGGCACCATCATTCAGCTGGACGATGACGGCGGCTTTGACATTGGGGGCGATGATGGGGGTTTCCCACATTTTGACGAAACAACTATGCCCATTGTACACCCTGAAGAGAGCGGACCCGTATCTTTCGGCACTAAGCACGCCGTTCACATTCTGCGGGATCTGTTTGGATCAGAGGCCGCCCACAGCGCCGAGAAGCGCACCCAGTCAACAGTCGTCTTTCAGGATCTTCTGCCCGAGAAGCGCACAACCAAGGCCGAAGCCACAAAGATGTTCTTTGAGTGTCTCGTCTTGGCCACGAAGGACGCCATCAAGGTCGACCAAGGTCCGGAGCTCGGGGATAACATCCGTGTGCGCGGCAAGCGTGGCCTTTGGGGCGAGTGGGCTGAGAGAGAGGCTGGTGGCGAGATTGCGCACAACGATAACGACTCGGCACCCATGGCTGCTCAGCCTGTGGCCGTCGGCGCTTAGACAGCGGGCAAGAAAACTGTTTGATTTTCGGGGCATTTCTTTTTCGGTCTGGCGTTGGGCTTATCATTGCGAGGGCTGGCTCTCCTTTTCGTGGCTTATTGGCTCATTCACTCTTCTATTCTACTATAAAGTAGGACTTCGGGATACTGTGCGGTTCTCTTTTCGGTCTTTTTGAGCTTGTTGGATTTGATCATTGTTTGGGCTCGAGTACACACACGACAAAAAGCGAAGGGATAACTGTTCGATGGCGTTGGTGGTGTTAACTTTTGGCTGGATACCATTGTGAGTCTGGAGGCACACATCCCGGGCCGGAGCTCGGGAAACATTGGATGAATTGGATATCGTCTTGTAGGAAACTTCATGTTAGATGAGTTGCCTGGTACGGCTTAAGTATAATTAGGCTTGAATGATAGCATGTTTAAGTAGACTGTTCTCTTTGGCCATGTGACATTGGTAAATGAACTAGACTCGTGAGAAGCCCTACTACAGGGCCGGCAGTAAAACGACGCTGATGTGTCGATGTAGCTTCGGCTGCGGCTTCAGGCACAGGCTGCAGACGCACTAGCATGGTCTTGGTTTATAAAATACAACCTATGTGGAAGAATGAGCAAGAGCCGGCTTGTTCTCTTGAATCACGGACATGGCTAGACCTGGAGCCGTGAGTTTGTCAGACCAGGCGGCGCGATACCCGCTGCAGGTGGCAAGCAGCAAGTAGGTACCTGCGCTGCCCCACTCGCCATCGCAATGTCGCATCACCACTCTTGTTCTCATCAAGACGACGTCACGTCATCAACTCTGCACACGACCAATGCGAAGTGTTTCATCTTAATTCGTCAAAATCTTTCATATAGTCTTTCTTGCAGCTACTTTCTTACCTTATCTGCTCCACAGCAGGCAAAAGCACGCTGTCTCACGGCATCTGTTCGCAACCACATGGCGGCCACCGAGCCAGAGCCGCAGTCGCAAAGAAAATGGGTACCTGCCACGGTCGGCATCTGCCACTGGCAGACGGCCACTGATAGGGTGAGATCCTGGAGATGGAGTTACCCACGGATGTATCTAACGTGAGGGCGACAGTTTGGCCCAGAAGCCTCTCCCGTCATCCGCGATCGCGAGCGAGTGGGTGTCGGGCTTCATCCTTTGGGCCATGATTCCCCATCATTATGGGAACCAGAAATATTTGAAGAAGAGAACGTGATCAGTCATTCTATCCATAAAGTCGTGCCAATACTACAGCGTTATCGCAATAACCTGACGGCTCTATCTCAGGCATACAACGTTCGTCACGATGGTCCCCAACGCTGGGCGCACCCCGCTGATTTTATTATAGCTATATTTTGTCGCTTATCAGAGCCAGATCTTTGTCTATGTGCCACGAAGCATAGCGAGACAGCGCCTGCCCAGACGTCCCGACTGTCGGTTGCGCTGCGAGCCCAGCAGTGTTGCTCGTTATATCGGAGGATACGTGGATCGAGTAGTGCCTCATTCCATCAACAATCTCACAGCTGGCTTTCTAGGAAGTGAAGAGGTTCTTGTCGCATGCTGCGATGATGGGGAAGTTTACGCATATTATACAAAAGAAATCGCCGACTGGATATCTTTGCAAGGAAAGTCACCGCTTACCCATCCAAGAAGGTCAAAACGGTGCAAATCTGCGTCAGCAAGGCCACCACATCACTTCTTTCGGGAGAATGTAGGCATTTCGGCGTGGGGCCTAGCAGTGCACAGGCAGTCTCGTCTCATCGCCGTCAGCTCCAATCGCCGGGAAGTGACTGTGTTTGCGTTTGCGTTGAAAAATGTCCCGAAACGTGACCAGCGGCATGAACAAACACATGCGGCATGCGATGGGCCAGCAGACTTTGTACGAAGGCGTACGAAAAACTGGCGAATTGTGCTAGCACTCGGCCATCATGCAAATAATGTCCCCAATGTATGCTTCATAGACAATGAGGAAGGTGAAGCGGAAAAGATTTCTGCAATTGACATTGATGGCTTCACCTGGATAGCGGACATATGGAACGCTGGCCGGCCAGTCATATGCATTGGACCGTCAGCTGGCTCACTACGGCGCAGCGAGGAAAGTATTGGGGAGTCCTCTCGGTATGTTCATTCAAGGAAATGGCGTGCATGGTCTAACAGCGTTTTTGTAGGGGTTGGGGAGTTTTAGCTTTGCCCGACGAGAGCTTCCTGGCCGTAGATACCCTGGAAGAGCTCATTGGTGGCAAACCCCGTACAATACTCCCTGCTAGTAAAGTATGTTCGCAGCCAATGGCGGATATTGAACCCTGCGTTCGAGCGATCCCTGAAAATCCATGCCCGGAGTTTGATTCTGGCTTGGATCGGGCACACAACCTACATTTAATCTTGCAGGGCCAAAATGCTCTTCATGCGATTGCGAACCTACTTGGAAACACAAATGGCCAACTTGGAGATGAAACTGACGATGAAGAGATGTCGGGTGATGGGGGTTTTGACGAAGAAGAGGAAGGCGAGGATGACGAGGACAATGACTTTGGCGATGATGATGAGTATGACGAAGAGAACGACGAAGGTGAGATCGATGACGACGGCGACGGCGATGGAGGCACAAGCAATCAGGATGAGGACAGCGAACAATACCACGCGATTACTCAAGTCGGACTCGTGGAAGACGCGGACATGGACGACGAATCTGACGTCTCTTGGGCGGGCGACGAATTCCTAGAAGAAGCCGTCGTCGATGATGTCGTGAATGAGGCCTTGGCACAGATTGGAGCGACTCAGCCAGTCAACTTTAGCGCCCTGGTCACAGCCTACGATTTTTGGAACAACCAAAATGAAACGAGATCTGCCTTTGCGGTAAGTGCGACGAAATAAAACGACCAAAGGCTATGCTCTCTCTAAACAAAAGTAGGTTACCGATGGTTTGGACTGGCATGAAATGGGCGAGAGGTTGGTGTATTTTCCGCACTCGGGTCGAATCGCACCCATACCGCATGAGGCGATTCCGCTGGCCAAATTTCTCAAGCGACCACGGGAAGTCAGTGACTCGCTACGCGCCAGCCTAGACTCCATGTCTAGGGCCTATCATCTCGTGCGCATGTATGAGAAAGACTTGGAAATGAGAAGTCTTGAAGCGAATGACTTTGAAGACGAGAAGGAAATTGGCATTCACTGCCCCAACGTTCTTACCTTTGGAAGCTTTCTAGAACAGAACTTGCTGTCCTACTTCAGGGCCACCAGCAGGCTGAGCATGGTCATGCATGTACCAGAGCTCTCGCTGGTGATTATTGGGTCTCCGACGGGCAGGGTGCTTCTCCTCACGCCAACTCGCTTGTCAAGTCGGCAGAGCGCCGGGCCTGGTAAGGCTGGGTACTGGAGCCATGGACTTCGAGTGGAGTGGGTGCTGCCTCGCACCTCGGACGACATCTGCCATGGTCAACGTAGGAGACCGCTACACGGCGTCGCAGTAGGTCCTGTGCAGGAGGAAAGGGGTGTAGGTGCGCTGGGCTCTGATGACGCTGCTATCCCGCGCCGGTATCGTCTCATGCTGCATTATCGCAATCACGACATTGCGACTTTTGAAATTACTAGACAAGAACAGACAGGAAAGCTCTGCATCTTTTAGTATGCCTGGCACTGCTCATCATCAAAGGTCAGGCGGAGACGGCAAGATACCATGGGCCCTCGCGGGCTGGTTCCTGCTACCATTATGTGTGGTCGTCAATGGTGTGAGCGAGTTGGTTGCTGCTGTCTGAGACAGCTGTCCATTAGAGTGAGAGCAAGATGGATTCCTCTGCCTCTGGGCAATGTAGCAGAAATGAATTCACCCAGTTAATGCGACGGAGGATGACAGGGCTTTGTTGCGATTCTTCAGTGCTGAACATTGCCAAGGCGACTAGGAAATTGAGGCGGCGATATAACGCAGTTTCGAGTGTGCTTGCGACGGTCAAGTCCCTCCTTGTACAGCCCAGCACATATCGCCAAGTAAAAGGCTTCTCGCGCGACAAGCAGCCTGCTTTATCGCTGGCGAGAAGCCGCTCCGATGACGAATCCGGACCCTGGGGCCAGCGGTGGGAAGGGCTCCGTATGTGCGAAATCAAGAAACTGGCGCATCGTGATTGGCTGAGCGCCGGCACTGATAAGGCTGGCGAAGACGGAGAGGGGGGGTGATGCTAGTAAACCTTGGAGATCTGGTGCGCAGCCAATCTGGGGGTCTTGATTTTTGTCTTTTTTTTCTTTCTTCTTCTTCCCTGGCAGCACCGACCGGGAGGGACCGGGTCGGAACACCCGTCACTCTTTGGGTGTGCATGTGACAAAGGAGGCTCTGCGACTATGCGCTAGGGATAACCTGGTGAGTGTGCTTGACAATTCTGGCGAGTACAAGTCATGGTTTAATTATCCTTGCCGCTTTGGTAGATGCGGTTCTAATTCCTTTTGGCAGTTGATGCGTGTTGAAAATGTTCTCGTACATGATTGCGAGGAAGCCAATGACCATGTGCGACCGCAGCCCTGGCGAAAGAACTGTGAGCACCGACGATGACTGTCGAGTCGGCGCGTCATGTCGCCCGAGCCTACCTACAATGCATGCAACCATGGCTGCGGTGGCTCGCACGACAGACAATCTTGGTCTGCAGGACACAGTCTTCAAGCACATGCCAGTGCGGCGCGCCCAGGGTTGGGCCCGGCGGAAACTCTGTTCCCTCGCCCCCAATTGGCACCCCGCAGAGGAGGAAGATGGTCTGAATGCTTCCCAGCTTGCGGCCCAAACGGTCCAGCCACCCGTCAGCGTTGTAATTCAAAAAAAAAAAAAAAAAAACTTGTTCCAGCTTGAAGCAATTGTAAATGGTCTCGAGGCAGCCCGAACCTCGGGTCATGTCCGTTTCCTGTTGTTCAATGGATGGGGGGAAACGGGGACAGAACTTGGTGACTTCCTATTGGTGCTCAGGAGCAGCCTATCTTTTGCCATATCTACAAATAGATTGATTGGCCCGATACAGTCCTGTGGTAAGGGGGGGTGTGTGGTCGTTGTCTGGGGTGAAGCGGGGATGCCGGCTGCCCTCTTGTATGCACCCCGCGCTTCTTCTCGTCCTCTCTTCTTTGCGAAGCATTGAATTGGGCACTCATTGACTATATGAGGCTGAGTTGCCAAGTGCTAGGATCAATATATTTGATGCGCCGTGCTGGCTCGAATTCTCAGGTTTTTGAGCTGCCAGGTTGTGGCGATGAGACACGCAATCAAATTACAGCACTCCATCGGTTGCCGTATTGCCGGGCCAAAGCCAGTGCACTGCTACGTCAAGCTGTGGGAAATGGCTTGGGCAAGCACACGACAAGACCCCAGACTCGCATACAGACTGCAACGTGCCCCGTGGCCTACCCCAGGCTCGTAATCGCCCTCTGTGCGTCATGGTTCTCTTATCATCCCCATGTACTGGTAACTGTAGTACAACGCGGTGTGTAGGTAACCGGGTCAACATTAAAAGCCTGTTGATTGCATCATCTGCTCAAAAGTTCCCCTTGATAGACTTTGTACATGCTGTAAGAAGAGAGAAGAAGACGAAAAAAATATGAAAAGGGCGCGCGAGCCCGTCTCCAAACTTGATGGTACCATTGCGCAGAGAGCCGTGTGCAGCCACCGCGCGATGCGACTCTCTCCCAGACACTCGACGGCAGCATCCTGCCGCGACGAGACATTGATCGATGCTGGCAAAACTCGACTGCTTTGATTTTCCTTCTTGGCCTTTTTTCTCTTGGGATTCGATGGCGTCAACCATGCTCAGCCGGTGCAATCTGCCTCTTCCTGCCAATTAACCAACGCGACCGCGCCATCCGCAGAGAGATTCGTTCCACACTACACTCTTGGTATACAATCTTGTCCCCTTCTTCTTCCTCTGCTGTCCCCTGCGCGCATGCCAATCCGCCCAATCAGGAAAATGCCCTGAAAAGGACTCGAAAGAAAGATAGCGGCGGAGAAGAGAAGAGCGAGGGAGTGGCGTTAGCACAATCAGCAAAAAGCCCACTTTGGTTTAGCTTGGGGGGTTTCAATTCTCAGCCTCCTTGCACGCCTTGAACCTTTATCTTGGTCCTTTTCAGTTAGTGTTATCTCTCGCGTTATCATCCAAGCCTTTGTGCCCCGGCCCTCGTGCCTGATAGTTTTCGTCGGTCCCCCGAGCCGCCACGCCCAGTTCTCGGGACGCCGCTGGCTCACCCGCTATCTACATGTCCCTCTGTTGCCTATCAATGGGTGGCGGGCAGCTTCTTATTGGGCGCCTTTTTTTTTTTGTTGGCCAGTCACTGGTCGCTGACAACCGACTTTGGTCGGTCGCCCTTTCGAAGCTGAAGACGTGCGGCAGCTCACCGAGTGGTGCTCTCAATTGAGCGACATAGTTTGGATACATCATACGGACCATTGTAGAGGGAATGATTGCGGACAAGGATGAGCAAATCTCGAAATGGTCACTGTCTCATTCCATCATTTGGCACCGCGATGCCAAGTCCGTAACCGACACGCGCGCGCGCGCGCACACCCATCCTCTCCGTCACAAGATACGACACAAGCCACATGTTTTTCTTTGTCCGGCTCGGCTGGAGAGGAATTCAAATAAAATAGAACAAAAAAGAGGGGTGGATGTACGTTTGAGGAAAAGAACGGATAAGAATTAAGCCTCATTTGGCAAAGAGCCACACCCAATCGCCGGCGTTGGCACCGGGCCTGCCAGGAGAGAAAAACCCCAGACCATCCATCGTCTTATCTATTGCCCTGCGATGGCCCCGACCAGCAGCCAAAGAATTGGAGCCCCCAGACCCTTGGCCAGCCAGAAAGGATGTGCATCGCCTTTCTTCTCCCCCCGGTTTTTTACTATCGGCAGCGGTGCTCGTGCACGCCCTCCCCTCCGCCTTCGGTACTTCGGCGGCGCACCCACGGTTGCTCGCTTCTCACCTAAACTGGTACTCTGGGCATTATAGATAACGATTCAGTTTGTTGCCTACAATTCCTCCGTGTTTCTCCTCTTTTCAGCCTTGGCTGCTTTCCCCCCCCTTTTTCTCTTTACAACCTGGTCTCGGCCTGTTTTTAAATACCTTTGCATATCCCGCCCTCTTAACTTGTCGCCAGCCCCTTCTCCTCCGGAACCCAGGTCTGCCTTTTGTCGGAAAAGTACAGTCGCTCTCTGCGATATATACTCGAGTCGCCTACTTTTGATTCAGGAATCAAAAGACTGTGCTGGGACTGCCGCTGGTCCAACACCCATTTCGGTCTGCGAGACCATTGACACCGAATTTTATAGCTCCCCCGGCCCTTGAACCACAGCTCGCCATGTCGTATGCGCATATTGGCCCTCCGGTGCCGTTCAACGGCACCGATGACCTTACCGGCGGTGATTCCAGTAAGCACTCACGAAAATACATGGTAAAACGCATCCGATGCTGACCCGGCAACTTCCCCCCCAGCCGAAACAAACCTCAACCAGTGGTACCAGTCTGGCGACCAAGCATTCATCCTCATCAGCGCCTGCCTCGTGCTCCTCATGGTGCCCGGCATCGCCTTTCTCTACTCGGGCCTCGCACGCCGCAAGTCGGCCCTCTCCATGCTGTGGGTGGTCATGATGTCCTTTAGCGTCATCGTCTTCCAGTGGTACTTTTGGGGCTTCTCGCTCGCCTTCTCGCCCACCTCGACCACGGGCTTCATCGGCGACCTGCACCACTTTGGCCTCAAAAAGGTCTGGGCCGCGCCCTCGCTCGGCTCCCCGCTCATCCCGGCCCTGCTCTACTCCTTTTACCAGATGATGTTTTGCGCCGTCACCGCCGCTCTCACCGTTGGCGCCGTCGCCGAGCGCGGCCGCGTCGTCCCCGGCATGGTCTTTACCTTTTTCTGGGCCACCCTCGTCTACTGCCCGCTCGCGTACTGGGTCTGGAACCCGGACGGCTGGTGCTTCCAGCGCGGCGTCATCGACTACGCCGGCGGCGTCCCCGTCGAGATTGGCTCCGGCGTCTCGGCCCTCGCCTACTCGTGGGTGCTCGGCCGCCGCAACGAGCGCATGATGATGAACTTTCGCCCCCACAACATTTCCCTCATCACCCTCGGCACCATCCTGCTCTGGTTCGGCTGGCTCGGCTTCAACGGCGGCTCGGCCTTTGGCGCCAACCTGCGTGCCGTCATGGCCTGCTGGAACTCGTGCCTCACGGCCATGTTTGCGGCCATGACCTGGTGTCTGCTTGATTTCCGTCTGGCTCGCAAGTGGTCCATGGTTGGCTGGTGCTCTGGTACCATTTCCGGCCTTGTCGCTGCCACGCCTGCGTCTGGTTTCATCGACCCGTGGGCCAGCATTATCCTCGGTGTGGTGGCTGGAGTGTGCTGCAACTTTGGCACTAAGAGTGAGTCTTTTCTTCTTCTTCTTCTCCTTTTCCTAATTACACGCAGCTTTTCTAACAGCGCGTCTCAACAGTCAAATTCCTTGTCCGTATCGACGACTCCCTCGACGTGTTTGCCGAACACGGCATCGGCGGCATGGTTGGTCTCATCTTCAACGCCTTCTTCGCCACCAAAGATGTCATTGGTCTCGACGGCGTCAACTCGGGCACGCTCGGCGGCTTCCTCGACCACAGATACGCCACCATTGGCTGGCAGATTGCCGCCATTGTCGCCGCATCCGCCTATGCCTTTGTCATGTCTGCCGTCATTGCCAAGCTCATCGACCTTGTCCCTGGCCTGAAGCTGCGCGCTTCCGAAGAGGCCGAGCTCCTCGGCATGGACGATGACCAGCACGGCGAGTTCTCCTACGACTATGTCGAGGTCCGCCGAGACTTCCTCGCGTGGAGCCCTCAGACGGGCGAGCCGGCCGGCGAAGGCACAATGATTGAGCCTCAGCATGGCATCCAGGAGCACGCCAGCATGGTCCGCCCTACCTCCTCGCTGGCCATGGCTGAGAGCAAGCGATCATTACCGTCTTCCCTGCGCGATCACAGCGACCGCGAGGAAGTCATTGTCGAGGCGGTTGAGCCGGAGGCGGAGCTGCAGCCTATGCGAGAGAAGCAGGCGTCGGCATGATCTACCGACACATGACCTTGTTCATTTTTTTCCCTCTATATACCTCTTCTTTTTTTTTTATCATGAATCCGTTTTACGGATAGCACGGAAGCGGGCGCTCGGGAGCATCGGTTTTTTTTTGGCATTTTCCCTTTTCTCGAACCTTGAGTAGGCAAGTCTTATCTTAGGTCGAGCTTGTGTATAGATTTACCCCGTCAAGTAAGACGCGGCTGGGCAGAAGAGAATACTGCACATTAGCCAAGTACATGGCATTTATGCAAAATCTAGATAGCGATGACGAACAAATAGTACAAGATGAATTTTCACATTTATGCTTCAAGAGTGCTATTACATCAAGGCAGTGGACAAACGGCATTACTAATGTTGTAGCTCTTCTTTTGCTTTTGTGTGAGTCTCAGTGTCTCACTGGTCCAGAAGTTGGTGGTGCAGAAGATATTCAACAGTAGGTTTACATTACAATTTAAACGCCGGCCACATGACCAAAGAGAAACTCACGACTGGGTCGGCGCGCCATCCGTCACCTTGCCATATGGCTCCGCCTCATAGTCGCCAAAACACGCAAAGTCGTACTGCGCCTTCTCCGCCATCTGGTCCTGAACCTTGATAAACGTCTCGAGCTCGCACCAGCCGTCCTTGCGGCTGACATCACACTCGGCAAAGCTCTGCCCCAGGGGCACGGTACGCTGGTTGAGAACAAAGTGGATGTAGCGCGTCGCCCCTCCGCGCAGGTAGCCGTCGCGCTGAGGGGAGACGGGCTGCGGCGTGTTGATGATTTCCATGTCGAGGCGGGCTCCAAACGGCGTCATGTGAGAGACGGTGAAGCTATGGCGGCCGGGGTACTCGGTGGCGGGCAGCTCGTCGGCAAACTGACGCAGGCCGAATGCTGTGAGGACAGAGATGATGTTGGTATCGTGAGAAAAGTCAAAGTAGAGACTCTGATTCAGGGGAAAGGTCTCGAGGTTGTTGTCGAGAGTGACGTTGATTTGAGACCCAGAGTAGCCGAGAGTTTGGTTCTTGAGACGGGCCATGACTTCTTGCTGATAGCCAAGACCAATAGCGCGCTGTGTAAATGTCAGCTGCTGTGCTTCTTCGATCGATGCCGGAGCATACGTACACCTGTCGGGCTGTGGAAAGCATTGGTGGAGGAAAACGACAGATCAATCGAGTAGCCAAAGTGCCGCCATTCCTCATACGTGAAGAGATCGCAGAACTTGCTGAAGCCATACGACACAGTCTCGTACGGACACATGGTCTGCGCAGCGTATACATCCTGAGCTGTCCATTCAAATTTCTCAGACATGGCATTAAATCGCGACACCGCTTCATCTTGTCAGCAAAGTAGCCATCGTCGAGCAGCCGGACAAGGCGACCTACCATCCTCGAGGTAAATGCCGATCCAGGTGTTGGGCGCCTCATAGCCGGGCGTCTTGCTGTCGGCGTTTGGGCAGTTCAAGTAGCCAGCGAGTGAGTTGTTATAGTTTTCGCCTTCGATAAGGACTTCAATGGTGGCATTGTTCCGCCAGTCGAGGCCAAAGAAGCCAGCCAGCCAGTTCTCGGCCGACTTGAGCATGCGGTCCTGCGTCGTGGTGCGCACAATGATTTTGCTGCCCGGGTTGTACAGCCTGCCATACATGTAGTTGTGCAGGACGCCCGCGTCAAACAGCTCCTGTCGGCCCTTGGGCACCAGGATGTCGGTGCCGAGCGCGTAGGCCCAGTCCTGCAGGAAGCCCAGCGCGCCCTTGAACGCGGCCTCGCTCTTGGCGCCGGCAATCTTGTCTCCGAGACGCACCACGTCCGACCCCGACGTCGGGTACCGCGAGCCGTGCCGCGACAGCATCTGGACCTGCACAATCTCGGCGCCCTCGGGCAGCGGGTACTCGTCGACGCCGAAGCCGGGCGAGGGAAAGTACGGCGAGAGAAAGGCCATCATTTGGAAGATGCTCTCGTTGCCGCTCTTCATGCCTTGGATCGGCATCGACGTCTGCAGCGGCTCATTGGGCACAAATGCAGCCGTCGGGTCAAACACGCGAGTCTGCGCGAGAAACGGAGGTGCGCCAGTCGCCGTCGGCCCCGGCCACAGGTTCGGCGATGTGCGAAAGTATTGCGGGAGGTCCTCGGGCGGTACGGGGCAGTCGTCGTTGCGATACCCGTGGCCGGCAAAGGCGTACGGTAGCGAGAGGTATAGATTGGCGGCCACGAGAATGACGATGCAGCTGGCCATGGCCATCATGCGGTAGCGACCTCCGGTGGGCGGCGGCCCAACGGGCGGCGCCATGGGGTATTGCCGCGCCCGTGACTTGGGATCGGATCCATTCTGGTCTTGGGCATCGTCGTGGCCGCTCTCGTCTTGGTATACGGGCGTGTAGTGGGAGGAATCGGCGCGCTGGTGCTTGGCCGAGGAAGCGGACATGTCGTCGGCGGTAAGCTGTCAAAGGAGCCCGAGTCCTGTGGAGTGCTTCACGTCGCAGATGTCACCTATGCTGATGAGTTCAAGTCATTGAATGGCGCGCAGGAGTAAACACAGGCTAGCGACGTTGCAACCGTGCGAGGGTTGAGACGGGAGATTAGACCCTGAGAGGTGACGCAGCGAGGCAGTGCTAGCCGCGCAGCTTTTGGTGGCGAGACGCACTGTGCCGACTTGCCAGACCTTGGTATACAACACTACCTTACAGGTAAAGCACAATGGTCAAGGTTTTGAAGAGCATGGTATTAATCAAGGTTTACAAGCAAACGAGTCGAATCTGTCTCTCGGCATGAAAGCCGCACTGTGCGCCGTAGATGGTCCCCCCAAGTTTCAAGGCAAGGTACCCAGCGCTAAACTGAGACACGCTTTCACGAATCAGTTTAGTTGGCTTGGGTGCGCAGCAGAAAGAAGCATTCCGGCATAGGCTCGAGATGCCAGACCTTACTTCCCGCCTCCCCAAAAGCCTGTGCCCACTCCGACCGAAGCGCATCGGGCACGGCCCAGCCCAGCTCCTCATCGCGCAGCCGCATGCGCACGAGGTGGCGCTTCTCGCTCGCCTGGCTTCCGTCCACGAAGCCCTCGCGACGGTGCAGCACGGCAAAGTTGTTGATAAGGTGCACGTCGCCGGCCATGGTCTCCATCTCGAGCTGCGTGGCCCTGGCAATGGCCTCGACCGCATCAAGCGCCTCGACTTGGACGGGCGTCAGCCGAGGCAGGGAGGCGGGACGAGGGTGGCTGGCGCTTCCCATGAGGGCAGCGCGGCCAAAGTTGATAATCACCTTGCCGTCGTGGTGCTGCAGCACCGGTCGGCAGTGGAACTTGGGTCTGTTCAGGGGGGGGGGGGGGCTGTTAGCAACGGTGAACATGTTGGCATTTTCTTGTGAACTTGTGCACGTACAAAGCAAAAGGCCAGTCCGACCTCGCCAGGACGCGGATCAAATCTGGGCGAGTCGCGGCAAGGACATTGTAGACGGTGTGGGCAGAGGCGATGATGCATTTGCCGCCCGAGGCTGCCGTGCTTCGCGTAAGCCAGCTAATCACATCGCCCGACTCTTCATTGTGGAACGTCTGCTTTCTGTCAGTCGGCAGTCTCTTGGCCATTTCCATCAAGAGTACAGCTTACAATAGGTGCTGTCGAGTGACGGTGATGGTCGGCCGTGTTTGGCGAGGAATTGTCGGCGACAATGTGCACTGGTCCGGTGTCAGTGCTCGGTGCTTGCGGCAGGGCGTCGCTACACGTACCCAGCATGTTTCCCTTTTTATCCTGGCGACCAAACTGGCTTCCAATGTAGCACTGGACCCCAAGGTAGATGATTGTCAAATCATCCACGCAGTAGGCATTGACATTGAGCCCTCGTAGAAGAGCGAAGCCGCGCCCGCTGTACACTTGCTCTCGCATCGCATTCAGCTTCTTGGAAAGCCGCGGCAGAGGAAAGTTGGTCTTGTCAACCAAGTCACCGTCCAGACCAAGAGCTGTATTTGCTCTGTCAGTATCTTGTCGTCTCATTGCTACATGTAAACTCACACTTGAAATGTGCCAGCGCACTGTTGAGCTCGGCCAGGTCTTCAGAATGCAGCACTACCGCATAGGAAGTTGCATCCGAGAACTGCTTGCCTACCCAGCTCATAGGAGAACTTAAAACGCTTGGAAAGCCCAAAGGCAAGCTTGAAGACTGTCCAGGTGCAGCTGGGGTGTTGCACTGCGTCTGCAGCTGGGGGGAGTGGCTGATTGCCACAACTTGTTCAATCTGAACGGGAGCCATTGTGTTTTGTGAGATGAATGTAAAAGTGTTAAAGTTTTAGAATTGTAAAAAGTAGTAGAAGTAGTGATTGGAAGTGATGAGAAGTGAGATGATACAGAAAAAGACGTTTTACAGCGGCATTGTCGGACGGCTTTATACTCTGCCATGGTCCACGATTCACTTGAGCATTTTCACCATCAACGTCTTTTACATGACCACCGTCATCTCCTCACCTCCTTCCCATACCCAGTCTCCCGAACTACATGGGAGACGTAAACCCTGCTCACCCCTCCTCGGTGTGCAATACGCAAGACGGCACCCATGATGAAGCTCGTCCTGACGTGCATCGGCTGCGAGCGTGGGACCAGAGGACCCCTCTTGCAGGTTCCCATGAAGAACCAGGCTTTGCTAGAAACACGTCACTCTTTCCCGTCAAGCAAAAGGCAAAAAAGGCACGGAGTGGAGACGCTTCAGTCTTTGACTTGTCCGTCGAGGCCGCTGCGCAGAGGGCCCTGGGTGATGTGGCAGACCCCGGCCTCCCGCCGGCTCTTCCGCATGCTTTCTGCAGCCTCTTTTCAGCTATCTTTTCTATACAACCACTGCCTTCTTCTCTATACATGTCCAAGGCAGACTTGAAAGCGGATACAATGTACACGATGATGGGAAATAGAGGAGGGGGGCGGTCGGGTAGATGGTGATCTGGTGGCACGTCGGGAGCGAAAAGAGGGTCTGAACCAAGCCGTTCATGCTGCCGGCCGCGGGGGATGCATGGGCCAAAAATGGGTTCATCTCTTGCCCATGGGCCAATGACCTTGGACTATTCCTCCCTCCCTTCTGGAACGGCGCGTCGAAGACAGCCGGATGCTCGTCGCAGCGCAGACGGGTTCCCACCTCTGCGGGACCTGTTCGTCACCCGTTCATCAGAAGTAGTGCAGGGAGGGGGGCCGCTGCCGTGCATGGCGAGGATGTCTTGCTTGTTTACTCCTTTCCCATGCCACTCCGGGTTGACAGATCCCGTGCACCCTGAGCCGTTGCACAATCTGCCCAAGAGGTGGTCCAGCCAAGCGAGTTGGGCATCACGTTTCTTCGTCACACCGGTTCCAGTTATCCGGATCTTTGGGTAGACTGTTTTGTGTACTGCCGGGAAGCTACCCATCACAATGCCATGGTGGTTTGACCTGATTGAGGGGTTGGGATAAGGAAGATGTAGATTTACTATGTACTGCCGGGAAACTACCCATCACAATGCCATGGTAATTTGACCAGGTCGAGAGTGTTGAGACAAACAAGACGGATTTGGTATAAAAAGTTGGAATAATTTATTTTCAATCTGCTTTCTAGTATAGTGTTTGTAGTTCCAATGTAGTTGTTGATGCACTAAACCACCATGGCTCTTGGTTTCCAATTCGGCTCAAACATCTGAGAAATGTAGTATTCAGGATGATCATACTCCTCAGACTCCCGCAACCTCTGCCAGTCCACCTCTTCGTAGAGGTCAGTCTTCAGCTTCTGGATAGTATCGAATGACTTGCCTCGGAATTTTGCATAGGCCGAGGTGGCACGGACCAGACTGAGCTCATGCTCCGTCAACTCTGCCAAGCCTCTCAACTCTGACTCGCTGCACTCGTCAGAAAAGGGATACAGACCCTTGTTGCAGTAGTGAAAGTAGGCAAGAACAATGTTTGCCCCTATTAAAGTTAGGCCTCCGCTTGAATTGTTTGTGGAAGCACTCACCAACGTGGTACTCCTTGACCTTGTCTTCGCGGGCAAAACGTCGCTAACATCGCCGTCAGTCAATGTCGAAGCATGAAGCATCTAAGACCGGTTGCAGAGATGCACCACTACTTACACCAATACCATGCTTCTTTGCATAACCTGCATCATGCGCGATAATCATGGATGCATTGTGCAAGAGTATAAAGTCTACAAAGTACGTCACCAGCCAGGTGCTGTGTTTGTTCTTCTGGACAATCTTTTGAAGCTGGTCCAGGACCGTCTTGCGCAGTCTTGCCTGGATTTCGTGAATCATCATCAGATTGAGCTGCGCGCCCATGACTGGCGGCACCGGAACCTTGCCCGGCGTAGGGCTGGTCTCGTCCAGGATATCTTTCGGCATGCCCAGGGTGTCGTCGCCCACGATGAAGCACGAGATTGTGTTGAGCCTCGTCGACGTCCACAGTCGAAAGGTCGACTGCAGAATATTGGACACGTCCTGCGGAATGTCGCGCTTTTGAGCCAGACGGTGGGCTTCGAAATAGGTCCTCGTCATCATCTTGACCGAGGGCCCTCTGATGGACGCGGTAATCTTCTTCAAGGTATCATTGATGCAAGCATCTATATGCCTCGCAAAGGCCTGCTTGGCCTTTTGCGTGTCAACGAGGGCAAAGGGCGGTATGCTGGCAGACTTTTTCTCCCCCTTGTAGTCCCACGTCCTCACCAACTTGTCGCCGTCCATGGGGACAAATCGACGAACCTGCAACTCCACAAAGTTGTCCGAGTAGCCCTCTGAGACGCGAATGGTCCTTATCTCGGGCGAGGCCCATGTATCAATCGGATCAGACAACTCATTGGACCACCGCCTGGTCCACTCGAAGCCAGGAACCTCTCCCGACTTGTACAAGGCGACATCGGCAATCTTGTAGCGCAAACATGGAAGCTGGCCAGTCTTTGCAAACGTGACCTTTTTGCAGGTGAGACAAATGCCATCTGGCTCTTCCGGGTTTTTATCGCACTGGAGCAGAGTTAGCTGGCGGCCATGTCGGTCAGTGGCAAAGCAAAGCAAGACTTGCACGTATTCTTTGCATTCTGCACCGTATGCAACATCCAATCTTCCTAGTATGTGCCGTTTCTTGACGAAGGCTTGCGTCTCTAAAGGGTCCGCGCTTCCCTGGACGCGGCCCGCTCCAGGGCATGTGCGCAGTCTCTGGCTGGGGATGCGCTCGAGCGACGTTTAATGCCACAATTGGGATCCTTTGGGTTGGAAACTCGGAATTGAGCAGACAGGGGTCTTGTGGCGAGGAGCTGGAGAGGTTCGTGGTGGGATCGGGACCAAGCAGCTGTTGTCCGTTGACTTCATGCGGGCTTACGACATTCTGATTGGAATATCTGCCGGCATCAGCTTCCCACGCAAGATACGTGGGAAACGAACGGACATCAGTTGGAGGCGCCAGAGAAGTCTTTTCAGCTACATACTGTTGATTTGGGTCATAGTGAGGCTGATTGTCGATGAGACGCTCATACCCTGGGGCACGTGTTAGAACAGGCATCTGGGTCGGACCACGACAGCACGCTCCCGAGTCTTTCTGATGTACGTACCATCAGTCTCTTGAGGAGCTTGTATACTGCAGGGGCATACCAGTCTCCCAAGCCCCGCCCATGATAGAGATTGTGAGTCGGGATCCATGGGTAAGCTTGCGAGAGCCAATTGTTGAAAATAGCAAGTATTCCGTCCGAGAGCGTGACAGGGCAACGGGGATATCTGCGAAGCCAGCTGGTACACCTCCGGGAGGTATGGTCCTATCTGTGCAGGGGAGGCACCGGGGGGAGTCGATGGACGGAGCTTTCTCCGTTTTGAGGCAGGTTCGGTTTCCGCGACGGCAGGGGGGGGTGCAGCGTACCAGTGCGGGTGATCAGACACCAAACTTGGTACACTGTCATCCACCGCGCCCGGGGGTGTTACCTGCTGGACTTGCGCGAGGTCGTTTGCCTCGCGGCCGGTACCGGGATACAAGTAGTATGAAGCTGGCGGATCCTAGACGCACATCAACATGGGACAACGCAACGGTTACATACACAGGCCCGGACAATGTTGACGAGGAGGGCGGGGTAGGATGTAACGGGAAACGGGGATGGGTGAAGAGATGAGATGATGATATGACAGGTACGGGGTCCTGAGGGAAAGGGGCCACACATCAAGCTTTATACGCAACAGAGCACTTCTTACCATTGTGGTTGTGTGAGACTTGGTGGGTTAGACAAGAGTGTGCAGCGTCTATAGCGTAGCGAAAGCATGGGTGTACGAGATGGGGGAGCATTCAAGAGACGGCAGGCCCGGGTCTCATTGGCCGCCCGCAGTCAAAGCAAAAGGTCGGAGCAAAGGCTGAGTCGATGAACAGGGAACATGCGGGCCAATCTTGGGTCCGTCGTGGGGTTGCTGGTGGTCGAGGACAGGCCGGTGAGAGAAGACTGTGGACCCGGTCAAGGAAGAAGGAGTTTGTCGTCTTGTCGATGCTGCTGCACCAGGATTAGAAAAGCAACTGACGCTATGCGTACCAGGCTGGCGGCCCAAGGGGGCAGGTAGGTGGCCAGCAGCGACGGAGTGCGCAGAGACGTCGTTGGCAGCAAATACCTCGGAAAGCGTCCGTAGAATGGCAGCGTCTGGGCAGATGAGACGACGGGGAAGATGGACTAGAATAAGAAGAGCACGAATAGAAGTAGGGGCGTTGTCCCAGACTAGCAAAAAAAAAAAGACGGTAGCCTGCCACCTGCTACTCGCAATCCATTCGCGGGAGGCAGACTTTGCATCCGACAAGACAGATTCATGCGGGCGCCGGGCAAAAAGGGGGATGGGGGCGCAGCTGCAGGATGCGGGAAACAAAGACGGCAGCAACAAGGGAACAAGAGCTGTATCGCGCGTACAGACGGGCCTTGTTGAGGAGTCGACGCTGCTGCTGCTGTTGCTGCTGCTGTTGCTGCTGCTGTTGCTGCTGCTGTTGCTGCTGCTGTTGCTGCTGCTGTTGCTGCTGCTGTTGCTGCTGCTGTTGCCTCTATGCAAGAGCCGGGGCGCGGCCAGTGTGTGGATGTGTAGAAGGGATGAGAGAAGGAGAGGAGTAAAAAAAAAAAAAAAGAAAAGCGGCATCCGGTGAGAAGCACGCAGACACGACAACGAGGCCTGGGACGGACCAAACGAAACAGCACAGCACTTGTGCCCAGGACTGCCAGCCAGCCAGGGTTGTCCCCAGGTGCAGCAGAGGGCGGCCATTTTAGAGGCGCAGGATGCCCAGCTCAGAGATGCGCGCGAGGCGTGTCAGCTGGCCTCGGGCGTGATTCCGTGGTCGAATCAGAAAAAGGCTGAATCACATTTCTGGCCAGCAACTTCCCGACAGCCCAGAAGAATCCTGGTCGCCCTTTTGTTGCACGACGGGACACGGGCTCCGGCTACGGGAGCGTCAGTGTGCCAGGCTGTGGCATTAGGCACAGGCCCGGTGCTCTCTTTTTCTTATTCACTTTTCTGTTCAAATCCATGACGTGTCTGACCTGCAAGTCATCTCGCTTGGCAAGATCCAATCTCGTGCCAGCGCGGGTAGTCGATTGTTTGCTACCAAAGCAACTCCGTCTGCGCGACTGTGCGTTTCCGTCGTCACATCGGCAGCAGCACGGATTCTCCTTGCAGGCCCTAAAACTTCAAGACTGAATTTCTGTCCTTTTTTGTGAATTTGGGAAAAATGATGGGGGAAAAAAACCTACCGAAGCCCTTGCCACACCCCACGTCTTGTGTAGCCTTTTGCTCGAGTCGCACAGCATCGTGTGGCGTCGACCGGTGAGACTGTGCAGCTACGGCTGGCGAATCAGCGGTAAGACTGCCGCAGCTGGGACATTTCAGGAGGCTGTAGTTGAACATGGCATGTTTGCTGATCGCCTGCTGTCTCGCGCACATAAAACTCGCGCACGAGCAAGGCATCCGGGGAGGAAGCTATCAGTCACACGCTTCCAGTTGCCAGCCGGGCAAGCCGCAGGAGACGAGTCAAACGAGGTTTCTATTCTCATCTAATAGTCGCAGTTGTAAACTTCTTCTACTCTTCAACAACGTAAAAGTCATAAGCACAGTAGTGCTGCAAGCTGGTTGACGTGCACTGGTGGCACCATCGAGGCTCGAAACTCACATGAACCTTGCCGAAGAAGAAAATGTGCAAAGGGTCATTGTATCAATTTTGGCAATGATACTATATTCTATGCTATACTGTTGTCTTGATATCTACATCTGTACATGAGATCCGGTAAACAGGCGCTGCAAGCTCCGGCGCCATGGTTGCTCGTGACTGGACTCACAACCTGACGCACGATGCCTTTTCTTTCCTGATGCACGATGCCTCTGTTCCCTTATGCAATATGCCGTACCACACACTTGCCTTCTCCGCCCTTGGCTTCTTGAGCAAGCATCTCCCTGATACGAAACATGGTGACAGCTCCGATACCCGCTTACACTGGTAGCCATCAAGCTCGATATAGAGCATAAAATGCAAATTTCCGACCCCAATACCAAGATCATTGCCACAATCGCTCAGTATTTCTGCTGTGCAACTGTTTCTACATGCCCTGTCTGCTTCTCAACCTTTGACATGTTGACGGCTCGGCCCGTTGCAGCGATGAACACGAGGTTCACCGCCAGACACCCGTCAGCAACTGCAATGGGCAGAGGCATCTTGCCGTTTCTCAATTAGCAGATCCTAGCGTCACCTTTTCCTGCACTCTCATGAAGTCCTGTCAGAATAGCTCACTCGGGCTCGCTCGTATAGTGTAGAAAGAGAAGAACCCTACTGTTGTCAAATAGTCACTCATTTCGGCAGTCTATTTATTTACTCTGATGCCGTGCCACCATCTTATTCATTTGTTCCCAGCACTCTGAGCCATCTCCATCTCTATAAGCCCAATGGAACTCAACCAGGAAGTCGCTCGCCAAGTCGCTCTCCCATCGGCTGCCTTTTACCAGCCGCCAGCATGCAAGCCCGTGCAGCCAAAACCAGCACCAGCGTGCTGGGAAACATGCCCTCTCAACCCCAAGAATCGAGTCGACAGCCTCGACTTTCCTCCTCGCCCATCGTGGCGCATCGACGGCTGCATCGCCTTTGGCACGCAGTACTACGCCGTCCCGCTCTTCCTCGGGCCAGCGCAGCCGCACCGCCTCGACGTCTTCATACCCAACCACTCCGCCATTGCCCCGGACCTGCGCCAGGTGCTGGACCTCAGCACCGCCTTCCACACCAGGGACACCCGGGCGACGCAGGGCCTCGGCATCACCCGGCACATTGTCCGCTGTCTGCAGCACTGGACCGACAGCTCCGAGGCGGCCTACCACTACAGCAAGTTTCCCTTTGGCTCGCGCATCGTCTTCCACAACCTGCCGGCCAATCCTCGCCACGCACGCATCTCCATCGTCCCTACCCATCATCTGGAGCGGCAGATGCACTCGGTGCGCCACCTCGAGGACATGTGGAAGGACGAGCACATCCGGCTCCCGCCAGCGATTGACCTCGCGGCGCTGCACTACAAGGCCCAGCCTCACGACAGCGTCTCCGTCGTCGAGCACAACGGCGAGCCGCTCGTCTTCAAGGCCATCACCAGCCACACAAAGTACCTCTACCACGAGCTGCGGCACCTCCTCCGCATGCCGCCGCACCCCAGCATCATCGAGCGGCCCCGGCACCTCGTCGTCAAAAAGTGCGGCTTCGGCTCCAAGACGGCCGTCGTCGGCTTCACCCTCGCCTACCATCCGCGCGGCACCATCCGCACGCACATTCCGTCCCTGGCGCTGCGCAGCAGCCACAACACCATCTCGTACGACCGGGACGCGACGCGCTGGGCGCTGCAGATTGTGCACGGCCTGCGCCACTTTCACGCGACGTGCGACACGTACTACTCGGATCTGCGCCTAGACAACATTCTGCTGTCCGGGTCCGGCGGCGGCGGCGACGCAGCAAGCGCAGCCGCAATCATGGTCGACTTTGAGCAGCGCGGCGTCTGGTCCGAGTTTTCCGCCCCCGAGATCAACAACATTGAGTGCCTCCGCGAGCTCGCCGTCGCCGAGGACACGCCCGAGCCCCTCCGCGCGCGCTACGCCCGCCTCCTGGCCCGGATGCTCCCGCGCTGGGAAGCGCTCGTCGACGGCGAGGAGTACGCCTGGCCGGGGGGCCGCCGGGGGTACAACGTGGCCTGGCAGTGCCTCGCGCCGGCGGAGCAGGAGCGCTGCGAGTCGTACATGCTGGGCCGCGTGCTGTGGTGCCTCTTTGAGGCGCAGAGCGCGCCGCACCGCGCCGCCGTCTGGACCTCGTACGAGACGGAGCCGACGGTCGAGTTTCCGGCGTACGCGCGCACGCCCCGCGCGATGCGTCGGCTCATTGACCGCTGCACCGCGGGCCACGCACCGACGCTCAGCAGCGTCGTCGTGCGGTCGGGGAACAGGCTCGTCCTGCGGGGGCGCGAGGGCGTGGGGGAGTCGTCGACGCCGGAAGAGGTCCTGGCCACGGCCAGGCTGTTCTGGAGGAAGCGCGCGCGCGAATCGGAAGAATGGGTGCGGAACCACATTGAGAGTCGCAAGACGGGTGCGGTGAATGAGGCATTCCCAAACAGGCCGACTCTGCTGGCCGTCGAGGCTGCCTTGGAGAGCTTCGGGAGGAGCCTTGAGAGAGAGACGGAGGCGTAATTATAGAACAACAGCAACGACAGAGGATCATTGAAAGGAACAAGATATAACTAGATTCAAATGTTGAAAAAAATATACAGCGAATAAGTAGCTTCATCCGACGAGATCCAACATGCAAAAATTATGTGATTCGCCTATTTTCCCACACCACCAAGCCCATCCAATTACCCTCTGCGTTTAAACGCACCCTCATCATCATCACTATCCGAGTTCTCGCGCTTCAGCCGCGGCGCTTCGCTCATCTTGAGTTGCGCAATAAACTTGCGAAACCTAACAACATACGTCGGCGCCGCGTCCATCCCCGCCATGGCATTGACAATCCTCTCCAGGTGGTGCGTGAAGCGCCGCGCGCCGTCAGGCATCCGCTCCAGCTCGTCCAGGACGAAGCCGCGGTCCACATCCCCCAGGAAGCGCAGAAAGAGGCTCCGGTCCGGGCGCCGGCCCCCCGCGCGGACCTCGCGGTGCCGCCTCGCCACGCCGTCGAGAATGTGCACCAGCGTGCCGGCGGCCGCTTCCTGCTCCGCGGCGGTGAGCGGTCGCTTGCCGCTCCACGCGGCGTAGCGGACGAGGCTGACGACGCCCTCAATGTGGCGCGCGGCCCAGGCGACCGAGTGCGTGCCCGGCGGGGAGTTGGGCGCGTCGCTGCAGACGCCGGCGTTGTGCGCGTCAAAGTCGTCGAGGACGGCGTTGATGCGGTGCGTGAGGAGGCGCAGCTGCTGCAGGACGGTGCTCCCGCGCGTCGTCTCGGCGAGAAAGTAGTGGAAGAAGAGGTCGTCGTCGACCAGCATGCGGAACACCGTGTAGTCGAGATCGTGCGGCTTCACCATGGGCGGGCCGAGCAGCGGGCTGTCGAAAATGTCGGGGCGGAAGGAGTCGGTCTCGGCTTGGTGTACCGAAGACAAGAGGTCTCTCGATTCTGCCACGCGGTGCTGGTCGGCCTGTCTGGGGTCGTAGCAGTCCGGATCGACATGGCGGCAGTGCAGCCCATCGGCCACAATGTTCAGGTGGTGCTCGGAGATGGCCTCAAAGGGATCGCCCATCTCTTTCGGGTAGCCAGCAGAAGTCATGGTGAGAGGCGCGTCGTGATTGGGGCGGTAGAGCGTCTGGTTGACGAGCTGGTCGAGGAGCCAGAGGATGTGGCTGCAGGGCTCCCTGTCGTCCTCGCGCGCGCCCTGGGCGCAGGAACAGCTCATGCGGGCCTCACCAGAGGTTGGCGCGCGGATGCGCACGGAGCGCGTCACGACCTCGGACATTTGAAAGGCAAACGTGTCTCCCACCTGGCGACAGTGCTGCACGACCATGGCCGGCGGCTCGTTGAAGGTATCGCGGACAGTCGACTTTGTCTTTTCCGGAAGCGCATCCAGGTTGTACACGAGGCGCGTGGGAGAGCGAACTTGGTCTGATTGATCGTCATCGCTCACATAAGACTCGCCGTCAGAGTCGGACTCGCTGCTGTGGGATCCATAGTCGTTGCGATGTGTGTCGATGTAGCTCTCTGCCGCAGGCACAGAGAGGCGAAGAGTTGGCGGCATGGTTTCCAGTGTAAGTCTTTTGAGTGGCGCAACCGGGGTCTTCATTGATTAAGGGTCAAACACCAGAAGAATGTCTCTGTCGTCTTGACCAGATTGGCAAGAACGTGCAGAGCAAACAATGCGAGTGTAGGATGGGGGCCGAGGTGACGAAATATGTCCAATTCGAGGATTGCGGGCGTTGTAATCAGTTGTTTGTCGCTGGTATGGAGATGTAGGCCGAGAGGACAAACTGCAGGACAATGTGCAGTCAGGCCAAGGATAGAGAGGCAAGAGAAGAGATGTCGTGTGTGATGGATCAATCATTGAAAGAGGTAGGCATCAATCGCCTTTAATAGACAGTCGCCCGGAAATTGTTGGTTCGTCGGCTCCGAGGTGAAGGCGGCAAAGGCATACAGGGCCCCCACCCCCCTCATCCCAAGATGGTGTGGGATCCGGCTAACCAAAGTTGGGCGAAACTGTGATGCAGGCGTCTACCTAGCCAAGAGCTGATCGCCTTGACAAAGAGCATAGCTTCTTACCGGGGGCAGACTGATTCAACAAAGGCGCCAGCAAGGGAGGGGTAAGGCCCACGATGGCGCCGCTCGCTCCATAGCACAGGCTGGGCGGATAGGCTGCGCCAGGTCCTCGCGAAGCATGGTACTACGTGCATACACCGCCGGGGCAGAGGATACATGGCAGAAGAGAACAAAGGGCCTGACGCTAAAAAAAGACCACGATGGATCAGCATGGTGTGCCGCCTTGCGCTAACAAGGGCTCGGAAGCGTTGGAGTGGGAATGGGCTGCATCCCACGGTCTGCCGTCTGCTCACGAGAAACGACTGCAGTGTAAACCGCCGTGCCGGGACTGTGTTGCAGAAGAAGGACGAGCCACTGCTGCAGCTCTCTGCATCTCAAACGGTGACTTTGACACCTGGCCTGCAGGAGAAGCTGGCGCCCCCTTCCCCAAGAGTCGTCGCCCTGGCTGACGCGGGCCTCGAGAGACGGCCGCCCCTGACGAGGCGATGCCGACACGAAACCAACCATGCCATCCCAGTGCCCGAAACGAACGGATTCAAAGTCTGCCAGCACTGCCCTTTTTTCTCTTCAAGAGGCTGTGCAGAGCAGTTGCAAGGACACTACATCAGAACAACTCCGTCTTGAGAAGAAGGAGAAAACCCTACCCGCTCGAGTACTCCAAACCCAAAGAGAGGGGGCGGTAACAAAGCCCTCCCTCCCCCCTCCCGAGTGAAGAGCTGGGGGCATGGGGGGACGACGCGCTGCACCAACACGGAGCCCAGCGGCTCCGACAAGGGCGGGCGTTTCCTTCTGCCAGCGGGTTGGTGGATTCGAGGGTTCCTGAACATGCCCCCCCCCCCTAGTCCGAATCGATGCCACGGGCGCTAATTGGTGAGCTTCTACTGGTATCGGCCCCCGGCGTGCATGTATGTAGTCTTTTCGATCTCCGGGCGTCTTCACAGGACCAGGCCAACTGAGGTCTCTGTATACGGCTGAAGGAGGAACAAGGACGGAGACTAGGCGCAAGAAAATAGAAACTGATGCGACTGGCGACGGAAAAAAATGCCAAGCCAACTTGTAATGTGTTAGTCGCTGGCACAAAGTGTAGTTACATTGTACATGAGTTTCTCACCAGAGGGCTAGACAAAGACCTATTCCGTCGGGCTTTGCTAATGATAGCCTTGGCCAGTAGAACAGGTTCGAGAATAGATGCGACTCTACAGCGATAATGTGCAGGGGCAGATTCTCCCATGTCTGCATTTGGTCATGATCATGGCCTTTATTCTCCTTGCAGCTGTTTCCCACCGAAAAAGGCAACTTCAGGCAAGCCAAACTAGGACTGTTGCGCTTCGCCTCAGAACCTAAAGCAAGGCACGCATTGACTATTTTCGGGGATGGTTCGCCATTTCCATATCATACCAACGAGAACAAGTACAGAAGTACAGTTGCATGAATGGACAATGCATGCGGACTGTGCCGACCAGTACCCCAAACCACACGGCCAGCCACGATGCTGCAGCTGGTGGCAGCTCGTCCACCCCAACGCCTAGACGGACAAGGCACGGCGAGCACACACGAAAACATCACATCATGTTTGGTACAAACCTGTGCATCGTGCAAATCGTATTCGGCTCTTAAAGCCCTCGTCCTCGACGCACACCCCTCCATGGGCCAAGGTGAGCAAGAAGCAGATGCAGGTAAGCGCCCAGCGCTTGGGACTGCCTCGAGCTGGAGCCGGGCCCTATCAGCGACCGAGTAGAAGCCCCAATGATTTTGCTAATTATACATGACGACCTGCTAACCGCCCGGACAGAAGTGGAATACTGTCTCTTTCTCTCTCTCTCTCAAAAATAGACAAAGCGGTTACAATTTCTACATTTAGAAACTTTTATATATTTTTTTTGGTTACCAAGTGCCCTGCCATCTCGATTGAGCACCGCTTACCGAACAATGGGCGCGCCCCGTCCCTCGTCCCATCGTCGGACAAGGCATCGCAGCCCGGGCCCATTCTGCGACCATGCGGAGTCTCTCTCTCTCTTCCTCTCTCTCTCTCTCTCTCTCTCTCTCTCTCTCTCTCTACACTGCCCACGACGGGCCGCGAAAACGGGCCGCTGGCCGCCTCCCACTAGGCCGCTTCTTTCTGAGGCCAGTCTGATCAGTAGGCGTTTTTTTTTTGTTTTTTTTTTCGTCTTCGTCTGCTCGCCTTTCAAGCTCGCCTCTTTGCCTCGCCTCTCCCGCTTGTTGAGCTGCGGGTCGGTTGGCTGGGCGCAACCAAAACTCCGATAGCCGAGCTTGGTCGTCATCTTTTTCCTGATCCGGGCCGCATATCGTGTGAGGCCTGCTGAGCTTGGTCCCCCTAGCCATCAGACTAGATTGGCGCAGCTGGACCAACGTCCGCCGCGAGGCATTTTCTCGAGCATAGGTGCGGGTGTGGTGTTGGACAGGGCAGAACGTGTCTGCCTCGATCGAACCGTGCATGCTGGCCTCGTCTGTGAGGCAGGCTTGGACAGTCAGTTCGGTCATTCCCATCGTCATGTGCAGTGTATGGACGGTCCGCGGTTGGCCTGCTTCGACTGAGCCATGTACTCTATCCTCGTCTGCGAACAAAAAGCCAAACAGATGAGCTGACCTTTCCGCCGTCGCATCAGTGAATTGCCGGCCAGACTCTGGTTGGCCTGGTGTTATCCGCCTCGACCACGCAGCTCGTCATGGTTCCGTCTCTTGCTCGGGAGCCGGTCCAACGAAGCTAGCAAGTCTATAACTACAGCCGGCAAATTGGGATTGCCAACGTTGGCCGCTGTGGTCTCTACCCGCCGTCATGCCAAGGCACAAAACCAAGAGTCGGCTGCAAGAGTTGGCCAGTTCCAGTGCCATCCTCAACCCGAGAAGATGCACCACACTGCTTAATGTTGGTCTGAGTGGCCTCGGTGTCAATTCTTCCAACCCAAGGCAGACGGCATCACAGTCTCGGCCAGGGAGTCTACTCGTTGCGTGAGTGCACTATCCCTCTCCTCCGCCAACTGTCGTCACTCGTACCAGACACCAGCCGTTTTATTTCTATTCTTGTTCCGGTTTAACGTGATTCCCAAAATAATATTAGAGTTTGCGCCGGTTGGGAATCTCGCCACGAGCTTTGGTAGCTTAAATTTTGTATCATATTTTCGTCATGATTAGAATTTTAAGCTTTGGTGCTAGGTACAACTGATTTGTGTCTAGTCTACACACGCTGCAAGTAACCACGTTGACTGAACACGACAAAAAACTCCATCTCGTAACTGTGTGATGATGAATTAGCCCTCCTCCGCATTGCATTCCCATAGTTCTAGTGCTGTCGATAGGTTGAAGCGACGCCAATGTTTTTAAACTACTGGAGGTGTAAATGCCATGGACATGAGATGTCGGCCGCAACTACATTACGGTAAACCGAGGCAGGTACGTAGTACCGGGGAAGACAGGTACCCGTGACGCCCCTGCCAAGTCTCAGGTATTGGGCGGCCATGTTATAGCAGCATATGCTGCACTGATACGTACAGTTCGACGTCGCGCGTCCAAAATTAGCATGTATACAGCGTAGCTCGCAAACGAAATGTATTCATTCTGCGTTTTCTAGGAAGCAATCTTGTTGTCGCACAACCAGATGAAAGGAGCGCAGGCACCAATGTCAAGAGCACACCAAAAGAGTGTTGAAAAAACAGGTCAAGAGGAGAGACAGAGTAAAGGACGAGAGGAAAAAAACAACTTGGGCTGCTTGATAATAGACAATAATATAATAAATGGCAACCCTATGCATGTTCATGGTGACTGGATCGTTTCGTCACAATAACAGCACAAGAAGCCGGACCCTCCCAAGTTTCCTGTCATATAACAGTTCCATTCCACCACTTCGTCTTAGGATTAAAGAAGTGTTGAGTAGTTCGTCGTTGCCGTGAAGAGTGGTGTTAGTTTGATCGGCGTTTTAGACGAACTCAGCTCTTGCATGCCTCGAGGCGCCAGTCGAATTGTCGTCAATGTTCGGCGGCCCAGAAGTTGGCGGTACCATGTCGTGCTGGCGAGGCAAAGTTTACATTCACGCGTGCGCCGCTATGGGGCGGCGCATGTTCTCTACAAATCGAACGGCGCGTGGGCTGATGGACCCGGGCTGGGTTGGCTTGGACGCCGGGGACACGCTTCGCAGGATGGTTTTGGAATCCGACGAAGTTGCCCTGGGGGTTGTCTTGGGAGACAGGGTAGACCGGCCTGCAGATGAGGAAGTTTTCTTCTCTCGCAGACCATCAGCAGACCGGTCAAATTGTCAATCGATACCGTGCTGCTTCTTGAGCCTCGCTAACGATTCGCGGCGTGCCTCCAGGTCCTCTTTTGACTTGGCCATTTTATCGGGCTGGTGGTATAGTACTGGGCAGATGTTAGCGGAGACGATTGGAGTTGATAGTACCGACGAGCTGGCATTGGGGCCAGGCAAGAGAAGTCGTCGGGTGGGGGCAGCGTACCAACTAGATAGCGGTTCTGAAAGTTGAAGCCGTTGAGCTTGTCGCAGGCTTGCTTGGCATCAATGACATCCTCATAAACCACAAAAGCAGTTCCTTTGGTCGCGTTGGCGATGCCCTGTCGGACCTGGCGAATGGGGCCGAATTTTCCAAAGAGATCGAAGAGCTCTTCCGGCGTTACGTTGTAGCTGTTGCGGTTTTCATGTTAGTATAGTCTCTCGATTTATCGCGGTCGCATGATGGGTCAGTATGGCAGGGCCAGAAAAATATCGCGGGCGGGAAAAAAATGTACCTCAGGTTCTTAACAAACAGAGCTCTATGAAACGGTTAGCAACAGTTGAGAAAAGCGTCGATGATACCGTCGATGGCCGCCTGGTGTCGGGCGGCGTCATGCAGGTAGACACACTCTGGCGCAGGGGCCAGGTCGTGGTGAGAAACCAGACGGGACGCGGCGAGATCCAGGCGGCACAAGAGCGAGGCGCGCAGAAAGACTGACCGATTGACTTCAGGGGCAAGTTTCCCACCGCGACTACTCATCTCTTGGATGATTTTCGGAGGGCGACGAAGGGGGGTCGTGGAATCGTGACGGGCTCCGATGGAGAAGTGCGTAGATTGATTTGATGATGGGAGGCGCAGAGGCGGCGAGCGCTGGAGAAAGGCTGCGAGGGAGCGGTGCTTATCACGTGATGGGTCTGAGATAGAGCACGTTTCTCCAGCGTTTTTTGACGGGGGAGTCTCTTGGGGCGACTTGTTCTGGCAGCGGGTGCCACAGCAGTCTCAAGCGTGTAGCAAACCCGGTTTAGCGGCTTATTTCCACTGGTCCCAGTGGCTTCGGCGGGCTAGCTCCAGTTCTTTCTCTTCTATCAGCGGCTGGCTTCCGGCGTGGCGTGCTTTTTGTTCGGCGCTGACGGACGTCTGGTAGGCACGAGACCGGAACCTGTGGGCCGCACCTCAAATACTGGCAAGGCAAGTAGGTACATGGGCAAGCAAAAGTACTGCTGCCGTGCTGGTAGAGCTCCGTGGAAGCTTGCGGTCCGAGTTCTGGCCTTGTTTAACTGGGGCGTTGTCGTCACAGCAGTTGGTGCAGAAGAGGATTTCAGTCGTAGCTGTAGGAAACTAGACAGAAAACAAGAGGCAGATAAATCAGGCCGAGTCGAATCAATAGAGAACCTTGCTGCCAATTTAAATCAATCGGCTGACAATCTGTGACCTGCAACATGGTGCCGCCTGTGCGGCCCAAGCACCTGAGGCGCAGCCGAAGCGCCTAACACCTTGTGGCACAAGGTTTGCGCTGGCGCCGTTAGTGTTTCTGAAGGTCGCCCAGAGCCGATGCCGAGCTTTCCGCTCAGCAGTGCACCCGGCGACCGACCTGACCCGAGATAACGACACCCAGTCGCTGTGCGGTATCAGTTGCATGTTGCTATCAATACTGGTGCATTCACGTATCAACGACATTCACTTTCTCATCACCCAACCCCATTATGATTATATTGCTATGAATGAAAAGTGAGCTCCAAGTGAGCATGGCACGGTCGGCCAGCCCGCCATCGTCGGCTCTGCTTCCATGCGTTCGCTAACCCAAACGCCGTGAGGGTTCTCACAGGATTACTTCGCATCATCGGACTGATCTGTAATCTCCCCAGACATTCGATGCAGCCATGGCACCGCGCTTTGGGGACCAAATTCTCCAAGTCTTTGACGTCCCGCCTGACGCCTACGAGTTCCTCGTCAGCGTTTTGGAGAACCGAGCAGCATCTCCGGACGACTTGAAGCTCATCTTTGACGAAAGTTTGGTGGCCGGCACCGAGGCATGGTATCATGAGCTTCATCATTCCCTGCAACGCAGCAGCAGCAACATCAGCAACCAATCGCCAATACATACACAGAGTGGCAATTTATCCGAGGAACCATGGGCGGCCACTGATCGGCTCATCGAAAAGGCCAAATCTCTTGCCAGGGAAGCTGCCTCTGGCTTGCTACTGGGGCCCCGGGCGATTGAGAGACAAAAGCAGAACAAGATTGCCAATGTCGCCAAACGCACAGTCGATGATGCATCGTCGCACTACTGGTGCCAAGGCGACGATAGTGACGACGTCTTTACCCCGAAAAAAGGAATTCGACTAGCAGACTTGTCGAGCACCTCCGTCTCGCGGCTGAACATCCGCGCTTCTGGTCTTCAGCCGTTGTGCCTTTACGCAGAGGAGTCTGGTGAGGTACAGCTTTCAAGCGTGCACACCAATGTCGGCACATCGCCCTACTTCACCACTCCAACAAGGGCCCCGCGGCCTGTCGTTCCACGCCCCAGTCCCGGGACGGTATCCTGTATCCCCTTTCCTCCCCTCAGCGCGGGATCGTTCGGCATCATCCAGGAGCAGGTGGCCCATGAGCCTTTCTGGCTTCTCATCGTGGTGACGTTTCTCATCAAGACCAAGGGTGAGCACGCCATCCCGGCCTTTCTACGAGTCAAAGAACGCTTCCCAGCGCCGTGTGACATTGCCCATCCGGACAATGCTTTGGAGATACTCGACATGATTAAGCACTTGGGCCTCTGCCAGAACCGCCTGGGATTTATGCAGAAATATGCGCAGTACTTTATGTTTGATCCGCCTCGCCCGGAAGCACGCTATTCCGTGCGCAAGTATGGCGTGCGAGAAGCTGGCCAAACCTCGGAGAATCCAGCCAATGCCCACGCCGAAGACGTCACTGACGGCTGGGAGATTGGGCACATGACGCAGGGCCACTATGCGATTGACAGCTGGCGCATCTTTTGCAGGGACGCGCTCCTGGGCAAGGCCAAGGACTGGAAGGGCAAGGGCGCCAAGGAAGAGTTCCAGCCAGAGTGGATGAGGGTCTTGCCGGCGGATAAGGAGCTTCGAGCCTATCTACGATGGATGTGGATGCGTGAGGGCTGGGAGTGGGATCCGGCGACGGGAGAGAGGATGGTGTTGCGGGAGGAGATGCGCCGGGCTGTGGAAGAGGGCCGCGTCGAGTACGACATTTACGGCGGGCTGCAGATTGTGGGTGCGCGGTGAGCGAAGCTTTTGAAGGTGCTGTCGGGACATATGATACCCCTAGAGGGAGGGAGGAGACAATTGCCGCCTTGACTGCACGTTGAAGCGTTGATTTTGCTTCTAGATATGTACAGTTTATTAGCTACCGATGCGCAGCAACATCGCTAGAATAGGAGCGTATGATTCTCAGGCAATCCATTGAATCACTGAGTCTCAGATAAAAGCGTGTCCACGTGTCCACGTGCCCAGCAGGAGCCATCGAACAGGCAAAGGATCAAATCCAACTCGCAATCCTACACTTGGCCTCGAGTACAAGCCACCTCCATCCAGGCCGTTAGCATCAGCGAGAGGCGGGCCGAGAGAGCACAGGCTGTACTCGACGACTGGAATGGAAGGTGGTCATTTTCCCCGCCTCTAGCTTCACCGGTGCTGTTTGGAGCGCGTGCGTGACCTGGATTGTTGGAGTAAGCAGCTGGGGTGAGAGCACCGCGAGATGCAGTGAGCTTTGGTGTGGAGCGGAGCGCTAAGCCAGTGGCAGCAGGTGCCTGAGAAAGCGAGACCGTGCCTGGGGCAAGCTTTTGGACTGCTGCCACAGGGCACTTTTAAATTTTAGCCTCGGCCGCCCACCAAAAGAGAGCCCTAGAAGAGGAATCAACGCCCCAAAAGCTTGGTGGGGGGGCAAGGAAGGCTTTTGCGGCGCTTGGTGCCATGACGGGGCCAAGGAAGGTTGTAGTGTCAGAGCAAAGTATCATCCTCATACAATTCTGCGGCACAGTGACTTTGGCCAGCAGCCATTCGCACTGGTAGAAAGGACACAGTTGTATGTTGAGGTCATAGCTCGGCCAGGCCCATCAAGATCCCTCACGATTTCAAGCCCATCAACGACCAGCCACAAATGCCTTTTTGTCCAGTGGGCCTAAAGTGAAATATACCAAATCTCGTCCAAAGTTCTCATTGTTCACTGTCCTGTATAAAGGAAGAGCAAGACTCATCTACTGACGACACGCACGGCATCACCTCGCGACTCCTACTACACCAGCCTCCCTTTTCCATCGCCGCCCACCACCCCCCAGGCCCTGGCTGTTGACTGCTCTGACGGCCTGTGCCCGCTCCGCTCCCCGCCCTTTTCGACCTAGGGTAGGCCCAAGTAGTGGACAGCTGGTCTGAACAGCCGCTCCCCGAACAAACCTCGACGCCGCCTCCGGTTTCCATCATTCGACAAAGTCGCCAATTCGTCGAACCCTTTGCCTCTCCCGCAACCTCGCATCACCGCCTGGAGCGAGCGCATCACTCTGCCATTGCCTGACCACCAGACCCCACGATTTGCTCTTCCCCTCCCCATCATGTCTCTCCGAGGCGGCTCCTCCGCCGGCTATGGCCTCAACAGCGGCCCCAACCCGTACGGCTCATCCTCGAACGAGCAGGAGCAGGGCGTCCTCGACCAGATCCGCCCCTACACCAGCAAGGTTGAGGATTTCCTCGAGAGCGCCAGCGAGCCCATTAAGCCGTAAGTCGTGACCAGATCCGCCCGCCTCTCTGGCCCTCGGTGCTCTCTCCCTCGGGCGTGCCTGCAATGTGCTGTCGCGCGCGCGCTCGCCACCACGAAAAGCAGAGAACTCGATATTTAGAAGCATGTCAGAGACTAACCATTCCCGTCTCTGTGTAGCTATCTCCCAGCCATTGGCCGCTTTCTCATTGTCGTCACGTTCCTGGAAGATGCTCTCCGCATCATGACGCAGTGGAACGATCAGCTCATCTACCTTCGCGACTACCGTCACAGTAAGTCCGCTCTCCCCAGCCTCTCGATGCTCCCGCGCAGGAGCACACAAAAAAGACTTCCGGGAAAGAGAGAAGCGCTTGTGCTGACGCAAAGCTCGCAGTTCCCTCTGGCATCACCCACCTCTTCCTTCTCGTCAACGTCCTCGCCATGCTTGCCTGCTCCACCCTCGTCATCGTCCGCAAGTACTCCGACTACGCTGTCGCCGGCCTCATGGGCGTCGTCGTCACCCAGGCGCTCGGCTACGGCCTCATTTTTGACCTCAACTTTTTCCTGCGCAACCTTTCCGTCATTGGCGGCCTCATCATGGTCCTCTCCGACTCGTGGGTCCGCAAGACAAAGGCCTTTGCCGGCCTGCCCTCGCTCGACGAAAAGGACCGCAAGATGTACTTTCAGCTCGCCGGTCGCGTTCTCTTGATTTTCCTCTTTGTCGGCTTCGTCTTTTCCGGCTCCTGGTCCATCTGGCGCGTCCTCGTCTCCATCCTCGGCGCCGGCGCCTGCGTCATGGTCGTCGTCGGCTTCAAGGCCAAGTTTAGCGCCACGCTGCTCGTCGTCATTCTCTCCATCTTTAACCTCTTTGTCAACAACTTTTGGACTGTAGGTTTCGCCGACACTCGATGCCCATACAAGTAACTTTTTGCTAACTATTCCATCACAGCTTCACGAGCACCACCCCCAGAAGGACTTTGCCAAGTACGACTTTTTCCAGATCCTCTCTATTGTTGGCGGTCTTCTTCTCCTCGTCAACAGCGGCCCTGGCCAGTTCTCCATCGACGAGAAGAAAAAGGTCTACTAAATGCGACAGCTTTTCGCTCCAGGGGAGTGTCTACGCAAACCTACATATCTTGGATGTCATGAGATATGTTTACGCTTTTACGTCGCCCTCTGACCGGTGTCGGCTCAGAAAGTCTGTATTTCTTGGCCATTACGCAATGGCAATGTCTACAAAGTCAAGGGAGATTGAGAGGAAGAGAAAAAGAAATATTTAACCATGATCATTACCATGTCAATGGCAACTACGCCAGCTATCTCCTGTATAGAAAAGCTCGTTTGGCAAACTTATCGGCGTATGAATTGAGCAATTACACGTACAATTGATTTGTTTTACCTTGACATTTTTCCACTACATTGTTTTTGAATGTCTGTTTCTGCACCGTAATGGGCAGCCTGTAGTTAGTTAATTGGTCTCATGTCCAGGGCTCACGTGACTCACCCGTGATCGTTAGTCGCCCTGCCAAGGCTCACGATCGAAACGCGCCATCTCGCCCGGATTAACTCTTTTTTTGATACAGGAGAGTACGACTGCGGCGCATACTGTAAACCTCCCGAAAGGGTGCCGTCTCAGTGACGAGTTGTTGATCTGGCATTATTGAGCCGCTGGTCAGCACCAGAGAGCTGAAAAAAAACCGGCATAAAACATGTCTAGGGTAAGGACCGAGGCGATGGCAATCACAGCGACGAATATTTCTTGGGTCACAGATGCGCCTTTTAATATAGGGTCCGTCAGCTTGCGCAAGGTCGAATGCCATGGGGAGCATGTATCGAATGGCTCTATTTCAATTATGCTAGACTATCCATCATTCGACTAGACCCCGACAGATCACATGCGCCACAGCTACAACTGACAATGTTTTGCAACAAGTATAGCAGAGAAAATATTTCAACAATACTTTGAATTTATGCAAATGTGATACCATGATATACAAAAACAACAAAAAACAGCCACCACTCCGCCCGCGCCCAGAAAGAGGAGACACTTCTTCACTTTATGCCCAAAAGCACGCCGCCGCCTCCTTGCTCTCCTTCCCACATTGCAGCTGCTGAAAGAGAAAGAAAGAAACCCTGCGTTCGCTCACACACCCACCCCTTGCCGGCCGTTTAAGAAAATAAAAACAATAAGAGCAATGTCGAAACCTGAAAGAAAAAGCCTTAAAAACAAAACGCAGATAAAATACCCAAATGCCAGTGCTGAATAAACCAAAATCAATAAACGCCCAACACACACGCAACACAACCAAGAATGGCCTCTGCCGTGGCCCGTGACCGCCCGAGGATAAGGCAAAGGTTGAATGAAGCGGACAACTTCCACATTAATGCTCGACACGACCGTTGAGAGTTCTTCCGCACAAGACCACGTCTTCAAAAGGCCAGACACCATGCAATCAAACAAGAGACATAGATATCGCTCCAGAAAGAAAGTGAGAAAAGGAATACGTGAGGTCGTCATCGTTATAAAAAACAGAGAGGGGGGGTATCCTTCAAAGATGCTGGGGCCGAAAGGAGAATGCACCTTCTTCTTCTTCTCTCAAAACAAGATTTGTTTGGCTCGGGTCGTCCTCTATGCGCCCGACACCTTGCGGGCCGTGGCAAGGGCCGTGGCCGAGGTCCCTTGACTGACGTTGCCTACACGACCGCTTGTCTTGCGCACACCAGCCGAGGATGTGGACGAGTCCTTGCTGCGGAGAGGGGACTCGGGCATGGCGCCGCGACGGCTGCCGCGAACCCGGGGCAGGGTGGCCGAAGCGCTTTGTGTGCGCTCCACTGCCTTGACTGGCCGACCTGCGCCAATATTCTCGGCGTCCTTTGACGCGTCATTGTCAATCATGTAGACTGTCGTGGTCGACGTGGTTTGGCTCACGGAGCGCGACTTTTCACTGCGCATGGGCGACTGGGATGCCTTGCGGGAGCTGCGCATGCGGACGAGAAGCTCTTCCTCGGAATCGGCACCGCCAGCTGAATGGCGCTGCACGGCAATAACTTCCGTCTCGTGCTCAATGTCGTGCTTCTCTTCAATCGTCGTCGTCGTTGCCTGGTGCGAACCCGATCGTTGATAAGGGTGGTGGCGCTCCGAACGAGTCTTTCTGGGCTGGCCGGGGGTGGGTGCGGGCAGATAGTCCTCCTGGTTGTGTCCTTGGTTGCTGCGATCCTCCACCTCGCTCAGGGGTGTGCGGTTGGAGGGGCTGCGGTTGGGAGGCGTGGATAATTGGCCGTTGCGGATCGAGCTCTTCTGCATGGCTCGGATGGGTGTGCTAGGCACTGGGTTTGAGGCTGCCATCTCACGTCGCAGTCTACGCTCAACACGCTCCTCAATCCACCACTCGCGGAACGTCCCTTGATTCAGGTGCAGCCAGTGCTGCTGGGGGCCAACCACCATGCCGGGGCGCATGAAGCGCATAAAGGAAATGACCTCGTCGGCGGTGAAGCCGTGGCGGTAGATGAGGTAGGCGCCAATCAGGCAGCCGGTGCGGCCCAGGCCGGCCTTGCAGTGGACGGCGATGCCCTTTTTCTTGACGGTAATCATCTCGTGGGCGAGGCGGATAAACTTGCGGACAGTTGTCAGCGGAGGGCAGGTGCCATCGTCAAAGATCATGTCAATGTGCTGGATGCCCAGGGTCTCAAAGTACGAGGGCGAGTAGAGGTGCGAGTTGAGGCGCACGACGAGGCCAATGTTGCGCTCGGCAAAGTGTGAGAGGACATTCTTGAACGGCTGCGGTAGCGTGGGGTGTGCATCGAGCGCTTCGAGGTCTTTGGGCAGGAGCTTGAAGAGGTCCGAATCCTCGGTGATCTTGGCGACAGGGGTGTGCTGGGGCGAGGCAAAGGCGAGAAAGTTGGGCGTGACCCAGTTGAAGTCGCCGTGCTCGACACGCTCAAAGCGCTCGTACTCGTCGAGGTCAAAGTTGTCGAGGTCGATGCACTTTTCCTCCTTGGCCTTCCAGACGCCGTAGACGACGTCCTGCACCGTGATGCCATAGTCGGCCTGACTATAGCCGGCATCGCGGAAGGGCATCAGGGGCGGGTCGACCTGGGCAATGGGAGCGAGGGCCAGGTGAGGCGGCCAGTTCTGAATGAGGACCATGTAGCACGCGAGCATGCAGGCGGCATTGGCACGGCCTGGGTGAATGACACGAGTCAGCAAAGACGTTGAAGATGACAACAAAGGGACAGGCATCTCGCTGCTTACTTCTGGGGTCGGCAGCGCTCCAAAAGACGACTGGGCGATCCTTGTTCTCCTTGGCGCCGAGGATGTCGTGGAAGCGAATGGCGAAGCGGTAGAGATGACCAATGTGCAGCGGCCCAAAGTCGTGGTGAAAGGCATTGTAGAAGAGGCTATCGTCAATGGTAAAGTAGCAAGGAGGCGAGCGGCAGCTGGGCGACGGCGCAGCACGGCCTTCGGCTGCTCTTTGCGCTCGCTTGCGCGGCGACTCGGGTGGCGAAGGGAAGGGTGTGTCATTCGTGGGCGGGTTGATGTAGGCGGCGAGGTAGAGACGGTCTAGAGGCAGTCAGTCAGTACGTGGCGACCTGGCAACCAACGACGGCGGAAGAAAAACAATTGTAAAAAAAAAGCTCACCAGGAATATATTCAATAACCTGACCCAGGTTCTGGGCGTGGCGGGAGGTAGGAGCCATTGCAAGTGGCTCTCTGTATGTCCTCAGTCGCAGCTGATTGTGTGATGTTGTTTTGCCAGAATTGTTTTGATTTGCGACGGGTGGTTGCGGTGTCAGGTATGCTGCAGCGTTGCTTGGGCGAGAAAAAAAAAAGAAGCACTTGACTGCGTCGTCGTATGAAGCTGAGGTGTTGAGCTTCCTTTATTGTCAAGATAGAAATGCAAAAAAGGGTCGCAAGAGGGTTTTTGCTTGCTTGGGGATGTTGTTGTTTTGGTTGAGGCCCGTGGGGAGGAGGAGGTTTTGGCTGCGGCTGTGGAGGACAAGCAAGGGAAGCTGTACGATAGTGGATCTGCAAGGCCAACCCAGAGGCGGTGATGAAGACACCCACAGACACACAAACACGGATGCTTTGAGAAGAAGAAGAAGAAGAAGAAGAGCAAGAGGAAAAAAGGCCAAAGCAAGCAGTAGTGTTGATGATAAAAGGGAAAAAGAGGAAGAGAAAACTCTGAGGATACTGCTGCCTTTTGCCACAAACAAATGGCAATAAAATGTTGACGCCAAAGGGGGCCAGAGTGGATGCGGGTGAGTTGCAGTGTGTGAGCAGTGAGCACTGAGGAGCGAGCAGGCCAAGGTATTTGGGCTTTGTGGTGAGAACAACGATGAGAAGAAAAAGCCGCCGCCGTTGTTGTTGTGTTTTCAAGGCTACCCAGATGTAGTGGAACCGTTTTTTTCTCTACCTTTTGTCACTCTGGAACCAATCCGTTCCCCTTGCTTGACTGGGCGTTTTTTGCGTAACAACAAGGAAGAAAATCCAGCAACAAGCCATTCACGTCTCTGCACTCGCACAACACAACATGTGGAACTCGTGGTAGTCTCGTCTCTGTCCACTGACGATCCTGGTCGGGGCCTCCCGGCGGCTCGAGTTCCAAGCAACATGGGGCGGGCCACGCATGGTGAGACCCCAGTCTCGTCACCACGGCAACGAGGCGCCGTTGCAGCCACAATGTGGCTTGCCCTCAAACGCAGTCTTACTTGAGCCACACTTTGGGCAGGAGGGACGGACGGGAAGAGGAAAGAAGAGAAACCCCGCCGTGGAGACTCATGTTTCGTAACGAGACACACAAAATCCGCCAACCTCTGCTTCAACTACATTCCAGACGAGCAATTCAAAACAAAAGAAAAGTATTAGCAGGCCAAAAAGATACTTTCCTCTCGGGCTTTGAAAGAGGGCATCAGCGCGCGTAGACGCCACAGACTCGAGTTCCCAAAATAGAAATTGAAAAAAAAAAAAAAGGACGGCGTCAACAGCGATTCAAGTGGATCATGACCGATGCTGCATTTCCATGCTCTCTGTAAGTACCAACTATGACTTGTACGTTACCCACAAGTGCAGTCAGTATTGCATTCTTACAGCCCTCCCATTACGTTGTTGAAACCATTATCATCTTCTCCCTTGATTTAACACCGCTGGGTCTGCATCGTACTTACAAGTGCGCGCAGTGAGCTCCAAGTCCCCTTTCCCACGCACCGCCTGGCCTCGACGGCGCTGCAGGCCATCCAGGTCGACCCGGAGCTGTCGCCGCTCGTCCGGCGGCACCTCTCCCTCCTGCCGTCGTCGTCCGCGCCCGAAGACGCGGCCGCGGTCCTGCTGCGCGTCGACTACCGGGCCACCACCAACCGCATGCTCCGCGTGGCCGTCAACTCCTTCATGGACAGCCTCGGGCTCGTCGTCGAGGTCATGGAGCATCTGGACGAGCATGTCCTCGCGCAGCCGGCGCCACCGACACCCGAGACGACGCAGTGAGGAAAAGGGAGGTGAGGGATTTGTATATAGAACATGCCCAATTTGTACACATGACACTATAGAGGTACCATCTGCGGTACAATGCACACATCGCCCTTAGGGCAGGAATCTCAAACCAGCATCAAATGGCGCGCTTTCTTTACAGTGCGGGATGACGTGTAGGTAGGCACCATATGCAGTGTATTCACACATAGCAATCAAAACGCATACATTACGACAACGACAACAACTGGCAAGATATAATATTATGTACATTGGTATAGTATAGGCTTCTTACAGACATTGTTTACAGCGTGGGGACGACATGTATGTTTGCACCTCTGGCACATACCGATCAAAGCACATACATCACAATGACAACAAGTAGCAAGGTATGATATCATGTACATTGGCATAGTGTAGACTATTTATAGACATTGCGTATGCAAAAAAACTCTAGATGAACGTGCAGGTAAAGAACAAAGCCTAGCACAAGCAGTTCTCACACGACGTTGCCATTAATCGGCACAAAATAAGAGCTCCAGACCAGTCACACGTCTTGAGCCCTGTGAAACATGGTGGCTGATAGCCCCTGCCGATTAGAACCACTTTCAGACCGTCCCATCATATTCCAACCGTCATCATCACCAGCCAAGAAAAAAAAGATTGAAAAGGGGTATCCCCATCCACCAAATCGCTCGTCAGAAATCCAAACCGTATATAATAATGCAGAATCGCTCACAAATCACCCAGAATATACATATCCAAGGGAAAGAAGACTGGAAGAAAGAAGAAATTGATTCAATACCCATACCCGCAGGGCACATCATCATGAAGCCTTTTGCAACACCTCCATTCTACTTCTCAACTCTTCCAAATCCCTCTTCAAGTCTTCATTTTCCCTTTGCAGATTCCTCATGTGCAAAATGGCATTCTCCACCACGCTAGCCTTGCTGCTCGGCGTGCTGTTGCTGTTGCTGTTGCCCGCCTTGCTGTCCTTTTTATCCTCGCCGTCGTCAGACGTTGACTTGCCCGTGTCGGGCAGCAGACTCGCCATGATCTGCAGGGCCGAGTTGATGCGATTACGGCGGCCTTGCTCGGCAATCTTGTGCGAGGTGCGCTTCGATGTGAGGTTGGTCGACAGCTCTGTTGGGTAGCTGACACCGGGCACCGTGTTGCCCTCGAGGATGTTTTGGTAGTTGGACTTGGACATAAGGAGCCGCGACGTGTCCTCGGCCGACATGCCCGGTGTGCCGGGGATCAGCGGCTTAATGTTGGGCGAGATCCGGGGTAGCAGGGCGGGTGAAACGTGGACGGAGCCGGTCGAGCGTTTCCTGCCATTCCGTGAGAGTAGCTGTGGGGTTTTGCGTGCCGATGGACCAGTCGATCGAGGACCAAGCGAGGGGCTCGCGCTGGCGGACATGGTGCCGCCGGCAGGACGCAGATGTGGCGATGGTGACGGGTGAAAGTTTGTGCTGCGGGCAGAGGCAGGCTGGTCGTTGCCATGGAACTGTGAGGCGATCTGTGTATTGATGGGGGCCAGCGGTCTGTTGGAGACGGATTCGGGCAGCTCGAGAGACTCAATGTGTTCGGTGGCCGTGTCGCCCTGCTGATGGGTCGATTGCGGCTTCTTGCCCTTGGAGGAAGCCAACTTCATGAGTGAGGCGGGAGTAGCAGGATGAGGCTGCTGGCGCTCTTCGTGGAGAGAGAGCGGCGGTGCCTGGCTCGAGTTGCCATTCTGAGCCTGGATGTAGGGGGATTTGCTGTTGGATCTGCGCGTGGGAACTGGTGGTGGTGGCATATCTGTGAGGTTTTCGGGGGACACTGAAGCATTCTCCTCGGAGTCCTCCGTCGAGGCGGCCGGCAGAGGCAGCAGACCGACTTCACTTCCGTTTTGCAACCGTCTCTCGTCGACCTCGCTCAGAACCTGGGAGACAATGGCAGGGCTGGGGCCAACCTTGCGGCGTTGAGGCTTGGCAATAGGGGAATTCTTGACGGCAGCTTTGGAGCGGGCCTTGGCGGCGTTATTTCTGCGTGCCTTTTTGGCTAGATCCTGGCTGGGCTGTACTATTTGCGTGGCGGGAGGCGTCTCCAGGTCCATGTCGATGGGTGAGTTGTTGGAGTTGGTGCTGTGGTCGTAGACTGAGCCATCGGGCTGGGCGTGCAGCGCAGGCGACGTTAGGGGGCTGAAGTAGGAGCCGGGAACAGCAAAGGCGTTGTCCATGTTGAAGTGAGGATCCAGAGGGGTGACTGCGGGAGAGACAAGGGGCGTGAAGGCCATCTTTGAGCGAGGTTAGTTTCAGACAGCATGAGCCAGCAGCGCTTAACGTGGCTGCCATCTCGGAGGGGGTCCCATCACGTACATCTTGCTCGGCTACGCGCTGGTGATAGCCGCGATCATAGGCGGTGCGCTGTGGCATCTGCTCGGGCTGGGAGTAAAACTGGCCGCTGCCGGGGGGCATCTCGAGGCTCTGGGGGGTGGGAGGCACCGAATGGCCGTGAGGCCCGTAAAAGGTGGCCTGCTGCTCATGGAGCTGGCGCTGCTGCTGGTGGAACTTTTGCTGCTGGAGGTAGTGAATCTGGGCGTCAATGTTGGAGATGGAGTCGGGGGCCGATGTGGCCAGCATGTGGGCGGGGATGGACGGGTGGGAGACGGCAGTGGACATGGCGGGTGTGTGGTTCTGCAGCAGGCCATCGCTCCGGGGGATCATGCTGGAGGGGTCCGAGTCGGTCATGAGGGCATCGCCGGCCGGAGGAGCCTGACGGAGGGGCTGATGATGCTGGGAGTGCTGGTGAGCGGCGGTGGCCATGATGGGCTGGGGGGCGGCCGAGGTGCCGTCGTTGAAGCCATGGAAATCAAATTGCATGGCGCTCGCGTCGGGAATGCCGCCGATGCCAGTCATGTCGAGAAACTGATTGAACTCATCGTCGGGACCCGAGGCCATGTGCTGGTCCTGGCCTTCCCAGGCGGCAGAACTCATCATGGCTAGGGTTGTTGGGGCGAGGCCCTGCTGTGTGCGTGGTCGGCGCGCGGGCTTTTTCTTCTCTCGTCGTCTTCGTGGGTCAAGGTCAGGCGATTGTTGGTATTGTACCGCGATGCGCTGCTGCGAGGAAGTTTGAGGATTACGGAGTCACAGATGTTGGCAGTCGACTGGATGTGTTTGAATTTGGTCGGCAAGGATTTCGAGATGGCTGCGAAGTAGGTAGGCGCCCGCGGATTCTTTTGCGCCGGGAAAAGAGGAGGCAGCGGCGCAAGTTCAGGCAGTTCCGGCGTGGAATTTATGGGCGGGTCTCTGCGGTGGCTTCCTTCGGCCAAGTGTTGGTAGGTAGGCAACGCCGCGGGTCAGCTAATAGGTTGCTGAGGAAGAAGCAATGTGGTTGGAAGGTAGAGTGAAGTTGAAATGAATTGTAATGCTGTGGTGGTGTTTGGTGTTCCTGCCAGTCGTCGGTCAACTTGGAAGATGTATCCGTACCAGCAAAAAGACTGGCCAGCAGCAAGAAAGGCGGGCCGGAGGAGGCTTGCAGCAGACGGACGCTGGGAAAGTAGCAGAGGCAGCGTGTTTCGGTGGCCACAGCAAAGCGAGATGGGCTGGGTTTTAGTGGTGGGTGGCTGTTTTCCAGGGTGTTGAGCGGTGCTGAGGCGGCACTGGGGGCGGCGCTGTTGGGCGACGGGGAACCTGCTGCGGGTTGTATCGGAGGGGCTCTGTTCCGGCAGGTGGGCGCCGCCTGAAGAGGGGCCAGCGGCGGCGTTTACTTGGTGCAGGTGGGATTTTATTACCCGTACTAGTTGATTAGTTCCGTTGTCTGCCTGGTAACGAAGAGAATAAAGAGTCTAGAGTACAAAACGATTCAAGCATATGCGCTCAATAGTTGTAGCGAGCAGCCGACCTGTGGCTCTTGATGGAGGCTCTGAGCGGGTGCCGTGCCCCTCCACCACCAAGCGCCAACTCGTTGGACTGCATCTCCAGTGGTTGGCAAGTTGGCTGGTTGGCCAGTTGGTTGACTTGGTTCCCACCACGGTTCCGTCGTTCACTGTTGAACTGCCAGAGGGACTCCCTTGTGGGCCGTCCAAGGTGGGCTGTCATAGGAGCAGCGCCGCCGGACTGCAGATTGACTTGGTTGCGAGTCTGCGCTAACTTTTAGCCTACTGGCCGCATCTCTCCTGTTGGCCTATTGCCTACTGGCATTTGCCTATCAGCTCAGCTCCTGCCCCAAGAGGACTGGATCCAGGGCGCATGGTGGGCAACGGCGCCGATAGTCGGCCCAGTTTTCCTTGGATTTTCTCTCTCTCTCTCTCTCTCTCTCTCTCTCTCTCTCTCTCTCTCATCTCTCTTGAAAATAAGAGCAAATTATAAAAGTATGGACACTGTACGGAGTAGATGCAAGAGGCCAGAAATTTCTTGGCTGGCTTCCCGCCCCCGCGGATCTGTGCAAGTTGCACCGTCCACCACCAGCTCGCTTCCGTAGCACAACTGTTGACAGTGACACAGCAGATCCAGCCCGCCACTAGTCATGGCATCATTTACACGAGCAACGATAACTGGCAGCAGCCTGCTGGAAATCACCACGACCAAAAAAGACGTGTGTCATTCGCCCAGCTAGCGTGACCAGGGTTTCCTTCAGCCCAAGGCCTTGCTAGCGGCACTTCAAGCAGCATCTACACGCAGCAGGGCTGATGCCTGTGCCAATAAATTAACACAGAGGATGCGATGCTGCAGCCACATCACCTGAGCAATATCAACGTGAACGACAAGACGCGCAGTACCCAGACGGGCCGGTTGCTAGCCAATCAGCCTGTCCCGACCAGTCTTGTCGCTGCTTGCTCCCTGTTCATCCACCATGCATGCACAGCAGTTGGTTCGGCCCATCGCTTCGGCCAACTGTCCCAAGCTGAGAAACAAGATGAAGACACAGGTAGTTGACGAGCAAAGTGTTTCGAGCATAGTTCCAGTATTTCCATGGTGCTGCAGCTATAGTCACCAGTACCGTTCCGACCTGGCTCCGGCATCGCGGGCGTGCACTGTCGGACCCGTCACATCTCCTCCAGTATCGAATAGATGAGCTCGTCCTCTCAGCCCTTTCAAGCAAAATCTCCGAGTCCCAGCTAATAGAATCAACCAACTTATCCGTACATACTGGCGCAGCAAACTTTGGATGCGCTCAACACAACGCATCTCGGACCAACAGGCCCACTCCCGTTCCCTCGCTCTTGCGCAATCGACACGGCTCGACGCCAAGCGTGCATATTCGCCTCGGCTGAACAAGGCACATCCATACCACCAGTTCAATTATTCACAAGGTGGACAACTTCCGCAAGAGGGCCCCGCGCTCGGAACCAGTCGTTTTCCTTGGTTAGTTACCTGCTCGCCTTTCTTTTTTGCTTCCCCTTTTTTCCTTTCCCCGCCGGGCACGAGGAGAGCGGGTATTCTCCCGAGAACGTTACATAATGGCTTGTGGACTTGTCTTGCCAAGGGGAAGATGCGTATAGATGTACTGATATAGCCCGACCAAAGAGGCGCGCAGGGGATAAATTTTGTCTCCGTCGCGTGTCTATCGATACGAAGGTTTCTTGCTAATTTATTGATTGTTTTGATCAAAAATTCTTCTGCAAAAGATTGCCGTTTGTTTCAACAGATTCGGCAGTGGTGCACATCAAGCGGCATTAACGGCGCGAATAAGCGACGGAGCTCGCAGAGACCATTGCAGGGCCTAAAAACTATCCCTCGGTAAATTGACAGCCATTCTCTGTATGCTGCTGCCGCCAGCAACACACTATTCTCAACAAGTCTGGTCACAAGTTCTGGATAGGTTGCGCAATTTCCATAGTCAGCTTGCTTCAGATGAACCCCTCCATCTCCACGGCACACTGACTCGCCAGATTTCTTCATGCAGTCGCCGGCCGGCTCCCCCAAGACACTTTTCCCCGCCACACCGTTGATTGACATAGTTACTGCCAAGATTGCGTTTGGTTTGTCCAACGAGGCAGATAAGTTATTAAAGGAGACAATATGAGAGTTGATGGGTCCTGAATCCTTTCAACTGGACGGCCGCCCAACAACCAAGTACGGCCTCTACCAATGGCCAGCGACGGCTACATCTGAGAATTCAAGCAAAACGGGACGGCCAGTGTCTTGACAACTCAGCTAGGGCACAGCAAAGCATATCTCGTACACTATAGTATATTCCTCTGTTTTGTTTTTGTTTTTGTTTTTTTCTGTTTTTTTCTTCTTTTCTCTCGCTCAACAATGCCAACAACAGAGCCTCGTCAAACGCCATCCACCCAGCGTCAACTAGACAAGGGCAAGGCCGCATGGGTGGCTGCCGTCGTCGACCCGCTCTCGGGCATTTATCCGCATTCCTTTCCCTGTCAACTCTCAAAACGACATTCTCCCCTGTTGATGTTGTTCTAGATTGTTTTCTCTCGGCCCTTCTGACAAGGCTGCCAGGGGTTCATTTCGCATCTCATCTGGGGCGCAGACAAGATGTGAGCAGTACTGGCCATGCCGGATTGTAGTTATCAAGGCCTTCTATATAAACCCGACCAGTCAGGGAAATAAATGACCTCTAAACTCCAGTCACGTAAAAAAAAAAAAAAAAAAAAAAAAAATTCCCCCAGTCCATGCGTAAATTGACACCAAAGACCAAAAAAAAATTATACGGGGCCATCAGGCGCATGCACATCACCAACCCTCACGTCACCCCCACGGAAATGGCGCCCCCAAAATCCTTCTTGCAAGCGGAACGCGATCGGCCAAAGAACAAGAAGAGAAGAACGCGCGTACTAATCCCGGCCATGCATATGCATATGCAAATGTCTCGTGCCATTAAAAAAAAAACCTCCCAAACATGCTGAACCTAGCCCGTCGGCGTGCGGCGGCGGCGGCGGCGTCGGCTGCCACTTCCTCACTTGTTCACCGAACATGTTGTTAAACCCTGCAGCCGCCTCGAAACCCGACGATGCCCAACTAGCCGCATTACACCACATAGGGATGTGGGTGTGTGGCACGAGTACTGCGGTCGAGTGCTTTGTTATGCTTCGGATGCAACGTGGACGAATAGACGTGCTCATATACGCGCCTCCAGGATCAGCCTGCGCCGAAAATTGTCCCCCAATCAGCTGGGTGATTGTCACTGGGCAGGCAATGAATGCTGTCCATACCTATTATGGCATTACTTTACAGTTGTCGTCTGCTAGCTTTTCTTGCGAGAGGTGGCATTAGACCGTTCTGGCACAACAGTTTGGCCGCCCACCCAACGGCTCTGCAGGTAGCCAAGGCTAGCCTCGTACTTCACAACCACCCACTACAAAATGGCAGTAAGAGTGTGAAATGAGCCAGATGATTGCCTTAATTGAGTGTTATGATCACGTGCTAGAGAAAAAGATAAAAAGCCCAACGCTTCCAGGTCCCTCTGCATCACTGTGTTCCTCGCTCGCTCCTTCTCGAGCATCGTTGGTACAACGTGCACAGTAATATCAAAGCTGACACATCTATTGAGCATTAGTTAACTGGTATGGCTGTTTAACTCTGCAGATCGTGCCAACTATTGACCTGAAAAAAAGGCTATTAGAATGTGCTGGGCTAGATGGAAAGCCCCTGTCAAGTTTCCTGACTGCACGGGAACAGACAAAAGAAACTGCACCCTATTTGACCCTGCTTATGACCATGTCCAGGGGCTCTCCGTGTAACCCCCCCACCCCAACCTCACAAGCAAGCTCAACTAGGCGTGGTCGAAACTGTCCAGCCCACCGAAATTAGTACGGATACGGCTGCTAATTTAGCAGTTCGAATCCCCTGAACATTATCTAGTCTGTATTTAGAACATTACTACCTATGAACCTTCTTAACGGCGTCCTTGATCCCTTGATCACCTATTTTTACGCTCTTCAATATTTAATTCATACGTACTACTCTTATTGGCCTTTTTAGGCTCCGCTTTGTTTTCTACTCACCATGACCTCGCCCTTCCTCGACGCTCAAGGTAACACTATTCTAAAGGAAAATATCCTTGGCAGCGGCGGCACCGCCGTCGTCATCTTCCAGGACGGAGACGCTGTCAAACTCCCGTTACGGTGCCCCTGGTCAACCGCTGACGATGTCCAGTCAAGCATCGATAGCATCCGGCGCGAGCAGAGCGTGTACAACCGGCTGCAGCAACACCCCGATGACGACATGCGCTCTCGCGGCGTGGTGCGCTGTGTCCACCAGGCCCCTGAAGCCACTCACCTTGCGTACATGGCGAATGGTGATCTGAAGACTCATCTAGCCACAACACGGCCTTCTATCGAGCTCCAGCTACAGTGGTGTCTCGAGATAGCACAGGCACTCGACTACGTTCACGAGAGATGCGTACTCGTTGCCGACATCGCCAGTCGAAACTTCCTCCTCGACGCCCAACTATCCCTAAAGTTGTGTGACTTCTCAGAGGCCTCTCTCCTACCGCTCGGCTCCGATATGAGCGTCGTCGACGATAACGGTTACACCACGCAGATTGACATTGGCTTGCTTGGCGCCGTTATGTACGAGATCGCGACGGGCAACCAATGCAAGGTCGAACTATACAAGGACAACGACCCAGCCGATGGCCGCGCCTATTGGCCGGCACGGGGCGCACTGCCAGACACAGAAGGCATTGACCCTGCCCTGGGCAGCATCATTGAGGGCTGCTGGAGCGGACGCTTTCCCAGCGCAGGCCACCTGTCGCGGGCTTTGCGCGCTCTTCGTTTACCAGCGCCAAGTGCAACTACTTGGCTACGTGAGGCCACCACTCAACACCGACCAATAATAGCCATCATTGGGACGCTCGGTCTAGCCATGTTTATTTTCATGGCTCGAAGGCAGCGCGGTTGAGACAAATCGTTTCGGCAAGGAGCACACCAGCGCCTGCAAGGTAGAACACTAAACGCATTCTTTGCTGTCAATCGCAGAAGCTTCCTGACAGCCGCGGTTCCGGACGGACGAGTTCTGCACGACTCTGAAGGATCGGCAGCTGCTGCCATCTCGCAAATACCACCGACTGGTAGAACAGCGGGCGCGCGATCAGCAAAGGAGCCAAGACGATACAATGGTGGCTAGTAGTGTCTAATGAACCGAAAAAGTGTTTTTATCGGCTTCTATACAAGGTTTAGTCGCTCAAATAGCCTGTTCCTGGTTACGTATCAAGGGCGCGCTGTTGTCTCTTGACATGTGGCTGGAGTGCTTTTCAGAGTTTCCTCTCGGCGCCGCTGAACATCTGGCCAACCATGTTACGGAGCACAGTGGCCTGAACACTCTGCACGATTCTGCGGCCGTAGGGTCGCCGCGTCGGCAATCCTCTCCAGGCCTGTTTCCACTGAGCTTTCGTGAGATTGATCCTTTCGAAAGCGGGAATGGTGTTCCCTAGCATCCACTCAGTACCCTAATACTTTATTATTAGTCTACTATATCATAGTTTATTTTATAGTATTTTAATAGTATTATTCTCTTATACTTATTTCTACTCATAATAAAGTAATTATAAAGGTATGATGAACCCTACTAATTATATAAACTAAGCCTCAAATAAGTACTTAAACCCCTATCTAAATTGTGTACGAAGGAAGATACTTATAAAGGCAATATCTTCTCTAAAACATAATTAGTTATATAGTAGTATAGGTTATCTTTTCTCTAGTACTCTAGTTACACAAATCTACGCTTAGTGTGCATTATATCTACTAATCGTAAGCACTATACACAATAACGTGACAACAGTAGCTAAGTTCAGTCCAGAAACCTCCACCACTACTTGGCGTCATCCATGCCCAGTCCTCCATCAAATTATCGTGTGCAACGATCGTTCCGGAAATATTGCGCGCATGAGGCATTTTGGAAAGCTGTTGTCTCATCCGGAATGGCGTCGTGCCGGGTGGCTCGGTTCGCGGCGCGATACTGTGCAGCCACGAGGCATCGGACGTTCTTTGCGCCTCGAAGGTTTGAGCTCGCATCGCGCCCGATGGAGTTATCTTTGCGACGGAACTTGCATATCGCGCCAGTATTGATGCCCCCAGTCATATTTACGGGGCTATTTATCGCTCTTTGGTGCTGGAAATGCACCATGCTGATTGTGTTTCAAAACACCATCATCTACAACCCGTTTCTGCCACCCGATGCTCGCCGCTTGGAGATAGCAGACTATGCGAGCCAGTGCCGCGGAGTCACCTGGAGGCAGGAAATGATCAAGTCGCTGGACGGCACACCAATTGCACTGTGTGTCACCGATGAAGCTGAAGCTTTAGACGAGCTTAGCTTTTCTGCGACACCAGTGTACATTCTGTACTTTCAAGGTACTTGCAGATGTAGTGCAGTAGGAGTGACGACGACTAAACTGGCCCTGTAGGGAATGCTTCATCATTACCCCCTCGACTGCCTGAGTTGTCCTCAATCCTCCGTCGAGTTCGAGATGCCGACAAAAGCGCAAGCTATACCATTATCGGCGTGAGCTATCGAGGCTTCTGGAAGTCACACGATCGGCCGTCTGAGAAAGGCATCAACCGGGATATAGAGGCCTCGTTACAGTGGGTGATGCAATTGCACAGAAACAGATATCCGGCATCACAGCGTGACCCTGTTGTGCTGCTCTGGGGTCAGAGCATAGGATGCGGCTTTGCCTCTAACTTAGCCGCGAATACGATGGACGATGCAAATCTTGCGATAGGCGGGTTGGTGCTCGAAACACCATTCACCAACACGAGAGCAATGCTCCAGGCGTTGTATCCCCAGAAATGGCTGCCTTATCAGTACTTGTGGCCGTTTTTACGCAATCATCTGGACACGTGGAAGAACCTAGAGACGGTGGCGCAAAAGGCACAGCGGCAGCCGATGCCAGTGTACATTATCGAGGCTGGGAGCGACGAGCTTGTGCCGCAGAATCACGGTGAGTTGCTGGCCGGACGCTGCGAGGCGCTCGGCTTGCCTGTGCAGCGCTATACCGTGCGCAGGGAGCTTCACAACGATGTCTCGATACGGCAGGCTGGCAAGCAGGCCATTGCGGAATGCATACGATGCGCTGTGGCAGCCGCACAGGCACAGTGACTGTGTGCAGGGAGCCATGAGAATGGTCCGAGTTGAATCATGGCCAGTGCGAACAGAGTCAACTTTTGTTCTCTGTTGCGTCTTTTGCCACTTTACCGAATCACAGGGTGGCACTCACAGTCGACGAACGGCGGCGGCGGCCAGCCGTCGGCGTCGCAAACGGGAAAAGCAAGTGGCATTCTAATCTATCATGGGTCCACCAGAGCTGGACCATTGTGTGCGGGGAGGGTGAAGATCGTGCGAAACAGCACTGGACCTCGGGAGCTTTTTGCTAACGGGTGTGTGAATGACATGAGACCTGCGAAGTGTTGCTCGCCACAGGCCAGGCAGTTTCTCATAAAAAGAAAACCAATTGAGCACTGCGGCGGCTGGACTGATAGTAAACTGCTTGGTTTAGATCATTCAACGTGCAGATTTCGAGGCAAAAGGCCCGACAATTCGGCAAGCTAATCACGAGTGACCTGCACGGTGGAGGATGTATGCCTGACGATACTCCTGGCTCTGCACACCAGGCAAGAACCTGGACAGGACTCCACACGTCCCAGAAACAATGCGAGCTGTGAATAAAAGGCTGAGATTAGGGTGCGTTTGAGTCCTTCCCCTCCCAGCGAGGTGGTGTGCGATCCATAGACAGGGGGCATGAGTGTCGGGCGCCCGTCGTTGTTGTAGTTAGTCGGTCGTACTATCGAGACAATGGGCCGGGACGGCTGGGGTGGGTTGGAGCGTGAATGTAGGCAGCAGACCACGCAGTGACGCGCAACAGGCCAACGCATCGGTTCTGGAAGAAAAAAAAAAGTCTGCATGGTCTGGTTACAATTGTGCAAGATCATGGGGAACACATCTCCTACCGCATACGCCGCCGATTTCGCAAAGCACCTGTACCCAATGGGGTGGGCAGTGTGCCTTGTTGGGGTATGCAAGCCGTCTCTTAGCTGCATAGTGGAGGGACCGGCCAAGAGGCAACGACAAGGCAGCCAGCCAGCTTTATCCGTATTAATTACCATTTTCCCGCCACCCCTATTTTCTTCTTCCTCTGGGATAGATGACTCGAAAGACCGCCCCCCCTGCCATTTTTTTTTGTTTTCTCAACCTCACGCCCGCCCGGCTCGCAGTCCCCAGTAGGCTATCCTGGTAAAGTGCCCACACGTGATTTCGCGCAAGTATCCCGTCAGAGCAAAAGCCACTCAACACGGTCCGGGCGCGGTCCTCAGCTGGCACCATCACCACTTTTTTCCCTGTTGGCTTCCCTGGTTGCTTTGCCTCTTTTTTTTTTTCTTGCTACAGGGGGGCGTAGCCGTAGCGTAGGCAGCCCACCCACACATGCACGCACGCACGCACACATGCAGTGCGTATCTTGGTAGTAAAGTGTCGCTCAGGAGGATTATAAAATGCCTAGGCCGCCCGCCCGTGAACTTGCTGCTTTTGCCCCCTTCTTGCTCGTACTGTAGCGTCTTTTGGTCTTTTCGAAGCGGTAAGTCTGTCGACAACAAGAAACGCAGCGACGATTTGTATAAAGGGAACAGGAGTTACGACCTGCCATAAACATCCCTGGCATCAAAGGACCATCGCCGCCGTGATTACACTCATCGCCTCCTCAGGCTATACTTGTTTGCCCGCCCTTTGCTGCCTGGCTGCCACGACTCGCCATCATTTCTACCCAGCATCCATACTTAATTCCTGTTTCCTCCCAAGAGACATATTCCATCATCATCTTTTCATCCCTCATCCTCATTTCAACATTTAGAAAAATGTTCTCTTCCAGGCGTGCCGAGTCCACCACCAGGAGCTTCTCCAAAGGCCACAAAGTCTCCAAGTCGAGCACCTCCTTTCGCGAGAGCAGCGGCGTCTCCAAGAAACGCCACGAGCCATCGTCTCGCCACCGTCGCCCTACCACGGCCTCCACGGCCTCCACGGCCGGAGCTGTCGATACTTCCATGACCAAGTAAGTTGCCGTCACTTTCACCACTCGCCCTCTCTCTCTCGCATGCCATGCCGCTAACACTCTCTTCCCCTCTTCACCAGCGGCATCACCTCCAGCGTCGTCACCCTCGTCGTCGGCGCCGAGCAGCGCCTCTTTGCCGCCCACGAGGACGTCCTCTGCGCCAGCCCCTTCTTCGCGCAGACGCTCCGCACCACCTACATGGACCCGGCCGCCAAGCGCATCGCCCTGCCCGACGAGGAGCCGGAAATCTTCAGCTCCATCCTCGAGTACCTCTACAAGGGCGACTACTTTCCGCGCCTCGCCCACAACAAGCGCCGCAACTCGTGGGAGATTGCCGCCCCGGCGACCGACGAGGAGCAGGCCCGCGTCGAGAGCACCGTCTACCACCGCAGCTTCGACGGCGACCTGCTCAAGGACACGGTCATTTACTGCGCCGCCGAGCGCTACGGGCTCTCGGAGCTCAAGAAGATTGCGCTCCGCAAGCAAGGGCTTCGTACGTTTTCCTTTTCTTTTTTCTTTTTGTCTTCTCCCCCTCCTCGTGCAAGCTGTTGGTTGCTAACATGAATGCTTGCGGGCGCAGAATCCGGCATCCAGTGCAGCACCATCTTGACGTCGGCCCGCTACGCCTACGCCAACACGCCCGACACAGACTCCAAGCTGCGGGCGCACTATCTCGCCCTCATCATTCGCTCCCGCAACACCTTTAAGCGCAGCGGGACGATGCAGCTCGAGATGCATAATGGCGGCACGCCTCTGTTCTTTGATCTCTTTGTCGCTCTCTGCAACCACGTGGACGACATTGCATCTGGACAGTGAGTATTGCCACCTGGCTGGCTAGGAAAGATCACGCTGACATTGCTGTAAAAGAAACACACCCAAGTCTAATCGCTTCTTTTCTTAATACTTTTTCGTTTTGCTTGCGTCTCTACCACGCACTCCTCTCTTGCCTTGCCTGGGCCATGGGTTGAGCAGAAACCCATGAACAATTATGCAAAAGGTATCATATCCTGGCGTATGGCGTTGTCTGTTCTTCTCTCTTCCTTCTACATCGTCTCTGTTACAACGGCGTTTTGTTTGATCTATGGGTTTCCCTGTTCACTTTTTTTTTCTGCATTTCCTATGGCCACCCTTGTACAATTACTCTTCTCTGCCGATCCCTGCTTTTGGCACCCTGTCTTGTTTTCATCGCCGTTTTTTGCTTCGATATCCTGTCTTGCAAGCCAGAATGAGATTGCGCGCTGCAAGTGTTTTTACATGTTGGAAAATGTGATGAGCAGTTTTGTTCACACACACAATTCGCGAAGAACAACACACACCCCCCCCCCCCCCCCGACGGCCACAAATATTGGCAACCTTCTCATAATGGAGATGTATTTTTATATCAAGAGACCTATCTGCGGAAAGCAGCCACAAAAGAAAGGGAACGAAAGGTTTCGGTTTGGTGGTATTGTTAGATTTCTTTTGTCTCTTCTTTTTGTCCACATACAGTACGACTGCGTGGAAAACCAGTCAGGTCGGCACCATGTTCTGTATCATATTCTCAACGCTCGTTGCAGCGCCAATTTATTTTAGGCAATAATCTATGAAATGAATATATATTTGGAAACTTCGTGTCACAATTAGAACCGGCACAAAAGCGTGAAATACAAGACAACGGGGGATGAGATTGCATGCGGTGACGGAGGGGGTGTGTAGGAACCCATCGGGCGCGCCTGCAACGCAATGCTGGGTGCCTGGCGTACTAAATGCAGCAAGCCTCTTTTTTTTCATGTCATGCATTGGCCCCTGATGTGACTGTTTTAGTGACTCAATCCATCGAAAGGCGAAATACAAAAGAGCCTCGGCAAGGCCAGGCGGAGACTGCATCGGGTCAGACTCAGCCACCAAGAGCAAACACTTCTCAAAATGCAACACATGGAACATCTGATCGGCGATACTGCAGTACTGCTTTGAGTACCAACTTCACTAGTGTCACCGCGGAGTCACGGGTGCTCAGTTCTCTTACGCATGGTTGCCTGATGACAATTGGCTTGTCTCATTCCCAGCCCGCGTTGAAGAATACAAGTGGTGGTGTCAAGATCCATGTTGTTTATCTTTAGCAAAAGCAAGTTCCCATTTGCGTCTTTTCGATTAAAAAGCAAGGTAGGAGGCATCTCTGTAGAGACATTGGAGTAGCGACCATGAGGTAACAACTAGAGTCGGCGTGCAAAAAGTTCACGCAAGGCCAGATGGGGCAACCGACCCGGGTGATCGCCCCTAAAACATGAAACTGCAAGGTCTCCTCAACCTAGTCTATTTTGATCGTGCATTATGTCTCCTCCATGACACTCTGTGAGCCTATATCCCTGTTCCCGGAAATGCACCTTTTTTCGACAGCACCACAATGCCGCGCTCGCGCGCAATGTAGCCTTTCATCAGGTCCTGATGGAGAATGCTTTTAGCTGGTGACTCATGATAGCGGAGTGAGGGAGCAGGCAATAGTGTGCTGATGCTGTGACGTGGTGCGCATGTGTTGGCCTTGGGCGTGCTTAGGCGCTCTAGCCGCCTTTCTGACGTGGCTGCCCCTTCGCCGCGCACATGCTACTGCAAGACGCCGCAGCATTCACGTGAGGTTACAGAGAATGATTCATGTGATGTGATGCATGCAATAACGTAACTCACCTTGTATATCATATTGGCCAATAAACACTCGACCTCGTCCGTATCGATGCTGTCGCCACCGCTGCCCATACTAATGGCAGCATGGAATTCGGCGACAGGAACTCGTGTGCGACGGACCTGTGTCGTTTCGCCGTCTTTGGGCTCGTCGAAGCCGCCCGCTATAAATACTTTGCGAAGCAAGTTGCGCAGGGCGATATCGCGACCACGCTCAAGCGTAAGATAGATGCGGCGCTTGACAAATTGGTCCTCTCCGCTTTGCAGCGCCTTGTCAAAGTTGCGTAGGTCGCCGCTTCGAATGCAGCTGGCGAGGGGCAAAAACAGTTCTTGTAAGCGAGGATAAGGCTCCAAGAGCTTCTTGGTCGGGAGGACATGGCTAGTAAGTAGTCGACAGGGAATGAGATATGTGAGAATGCGCCTGCAACAATTAGTCGGAGGTCGGTCATGCAAGGCGGTAGACTGACTCAGAGTTTGGTCGGGCGTCTTTTTGGCAAAGATCCCAGGCTTCGACAAGATACTTTTCAGCCTGCCCTTGCTTAGCTCAGCTCATCCCCAACGTGCGTGCCTACTCACCTCGGTATAATTTTCTTCCAGGAAGAAGAGCACTCCTTCGTAGTATTTGAAGGTCACTCGCTGCGACTTGGGGAACGATTCGAGCGGCGGCATGTCTCCCTTTTGATTATAGACTGCCAGCGTCTTGAGGATCGTTCTTGACAATGAGGCAGAGTTGAGCTTGAAGTACGTTTTGAACAACAAGTTGATAATGTAGTATATCCCCCACTTTCTTGATTCTTGCAATGGAGCCCTGCGTCGACGTCAGAATGAAAAAAATCAGCGGCCAAGTACACGTACGTACCTATCATTGAGACAAAGTGTGAAAATTCTCTTCAGATGCTGTTCGCAGTCGCGCAGCTGAGCCTGTTTATCTGCTTCAGGGTCAAAGTCGTCCTGCATAAGGGCGGCCGATCCCGTTGGCAATACTTCAGACTGCTTGCTGCGCTCTGCATCGGACTTGATGGCGAATAGCCGTAGGTACTTGCCGACCATGTACAGAGTCGGAATGGTCCATGCTTCGAAGCCGAAATTGTTATACCCGCGAATGAGCATGGACGTCAAATCTTTCCATGCCTCATACACCTTTGTCCAGGTTGACTAGAAGTATTGATTAATACATTTTCCGCGCGAAAGGTTTCTGATCACTCACTCTTCCTTCCTCGCCGGCGACAATCTCACCGACGGCATGCCAGTAAGCAGCGTAGACCTCTACCCAGCCGTTAACTTCTTCATGGTCGAGCTTGACTTTTCGGGCCGTCTTGGTTTTAATAAGTTGCTTCAGATCGCCTTTGATGCTGTGAGAGTTAGTGCTTTGCAGTATTTGCCGAAGTCTGGTGGGCTGTCCAGGTGGCGGAACTGGTGACAGCGTCTGAGCTAGGATGTAGCCATGCTGCAGGGAGTGAGCCTGTGCAAACTCGTCAAACAGCTCATTCATGGCTGCGGTGGTGTCTCTTGTAGAAGGCGCGGTTGAGCCAGATCCCGCTTCATAAGACAGCTTTCAGATTGGCTTTGACCAAATAAAGCCCGAATATATCCCAGCACGCGGCAGCGGATGCTAGTGAGATAGGTATTGTACGCCGTTGTCTGTTTGGAGGGGTGGTGGATCCTTACGCGCAACAGTGCCCGCTGCTGTAAATATCGATGGCCACGGCCGACAGACGGGTCGGTAGGTACCTACGTACCTTCCCAAGTGCCCTAGAAAATGAGCGTCTAAAACACCAAGCCAAACGGACGCGCGATCCCAGTATTTTTTTGGGTCTTGGCTTTTTTGACGCGCTGCACGTGACCTCTAATTTTGATGGTGTCTTTTTGCTTTGGCGGGGCTTTCTCCTACTCCTGGCCAATCGCCAGCCGTGACAAAGCCCTGCACGCTCTGAGAGGCGGCGAGCCCTCCCCACTCTCCGCACACAAAAATTATCACTGCAAGCCCTCCCGACTTTGAACATCTTCAAATCTCAGCCAACGTCGAAGGTAACCACCGTCAATGTAAGGAAGCCCCAGCAAAGAAATTACGATTCGCTGTAGCATTCGCTAACATTCACCACAGATGGGTAAGCATTGAACTTTCTTCTGGCTTGTTTGGTTTAAAGGATTGCGCGATTGTTCGAGGCCGGAAACTCCTCTGTCGAATGCGATGCACACGCTCGAGTCGGTAATCCGGATGAACGACCATATCGACGGGAGGCAAGGCGATTTGCAATTGAATGCACTTTGGGTGGCGTCTATCAGTTTTGAATGGATTGAGGACATGGACAACTACTCGATAAATTTTCGACATGCGACCCTGACACAAAACTTCGATACGCCGTCTGCTCGCCTCCGCCGACTTCACCGCGCAATCCTCCAAACCACCGCTCGCCGATGCAGCCACGCTCACGAGTCGTCAATACTAACAAAGCGTCCGCAGGTCGTCTTCAGGAATACGAGGTCATTGGCCGCCATCTGCCCACCGAGGCCAATCCTACCCCGTCCATGTACCGCATGACCATCTTCGCGCCCAACACCACGGTCGCCAAGTCCCGTTTCTGGTACTTCTTGCGCGGTCTCCGCAAGATCAAGAAGACAACGGGCGAGATTGTCTCTGTCAAGGCCGTCGCCGAGAAGCACCCCCAGAAGGTCAAGAACTTTGGCATCTGGATCCGCTACGACTCGCGCTCCGGCACCCACAACATGTACAAGGAGTACCGTGAGATGAGCCGCACCGACGCCGTCGAGTCTCTGTACTCTGACATGGCCGCCCGCCACCGTGCCCGCTTCAGGTCCATCCACGTACGTCATTTCCCCGAGAGATTGGAATCTACATTCGCCCAGAGCTGCAAAATGCAAGGCAAAGCGATGTTAACATGTTTTGTGACAGATTCTCCGTGTCGTCGAGATCGAGAAGGCCGACGATGTCAAGCGCCCTTACATCAAGCAGCTCCTCCAGAAGGATATCAAATTCCCCCTCCCCCACCGTATCACCAAGGCTGCCAGCAGCAAGGTCTTCAGCGCGAGCCGACCTTCCACTTTCGCTTAGAGTGTTTTTGGTTTGGACTGGGGTTTGGCAGGTTTTTGCAGGTGTTTACTACGGATGAAAAAATATCAACTGCATTTGCTCTAGATCAAGGGCATCGAAATGAACCAAAATTTTAAAACATGTTACTATTACCTTTAGCGTGCTCGTACGCTTGTGAAGTGAGGCATGGAGGTTGCACATGAGGGACTGCGTCTGGTCATTCGGTCCTTTTCGCAGGCCTTTTGATCATCACCTACATGGACGATGAATGAGCCCAATGTTCCCGGGCTAGACACGGCAAGTCTAGTTCTTTTCGACAGCCGCAGTGGGGCAGAACCCATTCACAGGACAAATAAACCAGGCTGATGCTAGGCCGACGTAAATACGACTCGTGAGTCACTGGTTGTTGCGCGCCTTCCGTGAAACAATCGTACATAGTCTTTACAACTCATCCAGGAACTAGCGGTGCTTCTTCGGACTTTGCACATAATCGAGCCTCGAATTCTTCACTTTACGAGGCATCGGCGCAGGAGCCCACCGAAGCTACGAGGCCCAATACAGAATAAAGATGGACAACGCCATGGACCTAACGCTCATTGACATGGTCAAGGTCAAGACGACCCTGCCATCGACCTACCTCCCCGTCGCCGCGCGCCCGCCGCACGAGACGCCGCGTCTCCTGCTGCGGTCCTTTACCGCCGATGACCTCGCGCAGTACCACGAGCTCCGCGCGCAGCCCGAGGTCATGATCTTCACCGCGCAGGGGCGGCCCGACGCCTCGCCCGCCGAGACGCAGGCCAAGCTCGACGGATTCCTGTCGCCCGCCGGCGACGACGTGTACGTGCTGGCCGTGCTGGAGCGCGCGACCGGCACCCTCGTCGGCACCATTGGCTCGCACATTCGCGCCGACCTGCTCGGCTGGCCCGCGCTCGGCTACATGCTGCGCAGGGAGGCCTGGGGCAGAGGCTACGCGACCGAGATGCTGCGCGGCTTCCTCGAGGTGTACTGGTCGCTGCCGCGCGGGGAGGCGCTCGTGGAGCTGGCGGCGGACTCGAGCACCGTGCCAGCGGCCGCGGCGGCAGCGGCGCGGGCGGCCGGAGAAGAGGTGGCCACGGTGCCGGAGCAGATTGCGGCCATTACGCTCGACTCGAATGTCGCGAGCCAGAATGTGCTGCTCAAGGCTGGCTTCAAGCTGGTCAAGAAATGTATAGACACCACCAACGCGCCGTTGCTACCGCTGTGCTTTATGTTCTCGCTGGAAAGACCGCAGAATTAGAATAGTGCACGAGAAGCAGGATAAAAATAGAGATGGTTGCTGGAGCATGATTTTGCGATCCGTTCGGCTACCTTGTCTTTTCCGAAGTCCGAAATTTGGGTGACGGGAAGCGCCGCTGCTTTCGGGCAGGTCAGCGCTCTTTTTTTCCCGCTGGGTGCGGCCCGGGCTCCAGAGTTGGCGTGACGTCTCCATTCATGACGTTGCATAAAGCTTCGACAGAACCCGTTTCAGGAAACACACCTTGTCAACTTATACTTATCCCATGTTGCCACAGGACACTCTCGTTAAACCGCTTCAATTATCTCCTACCGAAGAAAAACCGCACGCACATTGCTAGAACAGAGCAGAAATTCCACGAGCTCTTTCCCGTTGCGCTGCATACCCTATAGCTCAGACATAACCTCCAACGGCCACCATCCCGTAACCGACCAAACGATGAAGCTCACCGGACCCTCGCTCGTTGCCGTCGCCACCGGCATCGTAGGCTCTGCCTGGGCCTCTGGTAAGTCGTTTCCAGCAATTTTCTCCTGATTCTTCCCTGCATCAAGCTTGCGCCCTCCGACGTGGAGCTGTGCCGGGTTTGCCCTTCGCTTTACGGGGTAGCTTTTTCTCGACCATCAGTTTGTTTTCTGACAGCCTCTTCCAAACGCACAGGTGCCATTGCCTCGGCGACCCTCATGGGCGTGTCGGCCGCCATCGACGTACCCGAGACGACGGCGCGCTCGTGGCGGGAGCTGTACCGCCGCGGCGCCAACCTGATGCCCAAGGTCGCGGCCGCCGTGACGCTGGCGTACGGCTACGCGGCCTACGACGCGCACCGCGCGGGCGGCGTTTGGGGCGGGTACGCCGCCGCCGCGAGCTTCGTCATCTCCATTGTGCCCTTTACCGTCTTCGTCATGCGCTACACAAACACCTGCCTGCACAAGATGGCCGAGGGCCGCGACGAGACCAAAACGTGGAACCTGCGCGCGCTGCTGCAGCGCTGGAACCTGCTCAACCTCACCCGCAGCTGCCTGTGCCTCATCTCCAGCGTGCTCGGCATGGTCACGATGGTGCAAAATATCAACTAGAAGGATTTTTTTCCTCATTGTATATTGGTTTGGGACGAACATGGAAGACAAATCTTGGTAGGGCTGATGAAAGGCGTTGATAGCAAATCTCTTCTCGATTTCCACCCATTATCCAGCGGTTCTTCTCAGTGCATGTCATTTGATTCAGCAAAGTAGAATAGCTTCTTTCCCGCTAACGATCCCTCAAGTTCAATATTCACTTCGTTTTACTTTGCTTCTTGGCTTTGGATTCCTCCCTCTCTGCCACTTCAAATGCTTCAATCAGATCCTGGCAGCTGGCCAAGTTCTTCTTGGGCTCCCACGTGTTGTGCTTGGCCGAGTAACCTTTCCACTTTACCTCGTACCAGTGAACGTAAGTGTCGGCTTCGATACGAGCGCCTACGATGCGTTCTACCTCCCACGCATCTCCATCATCTTCTTTCTCTCCTGCCGCCTTCTTCGACGCCTTTCTTGAGCTCCTGACATGGCCTTTAGGTTTCTCATTTTTGCCGCCTTTGCGTTTGGTGGCCGGATGAGGTTCGTCCTCTGAATTTGAATCGGAAACTTCAGTTCGCTTCCGCTTCGAGGCAGACCCATCAGTCGAAGGTGTAGTCGCTGGCGTGCGCGCTGTAGCAGCATTTTCCCCCTCGCTCTCCGTAGCTGACTCCGACTGCGGTCGCCTTCTTTCTGGCGTGGGCTGCGCAGCTTGGATGAGGCTGTGGCGCGGCCTGCTGGGCGCAGCTGCTCTCTTGGGCGTCATGACTTTCTGCTTGACATGGCCATGGAGGATATCAGAGCTGATGTGATTGCCACTGTAAGTTTCTTAGCTTGGCATATCAAAGAGGATGCCGGAAACTCAAGAACAAACCTTTGATGAGGGGAAGGAACGTCTTCGCTGAGCTCTTCCTCATCTGCATCCGGAAACGGGAGTCGCACCACTAGGGGAGGCATTTTCCCTTAATCTGAAGATGGATAGAAAACAAACGTGTGTAGGAAAGCAGCCTTTATAGAGGCTCAAAGGTATTTCACCTCGTGCACCTGAAGGATGTAAGAACGTGAAGCTAGCGTGCAGTGCAGCACAATTAAGTGGAAAGCTAGGCCGGGCGCCTAGTTCCGCTGGCTGCCTGTGCTGTACCCGCAAACAGAAGCGCACGTGCAACGCAGGTTTCACGAACAAACGGCCACGGGGTCGTGAATCGAAATCAAGAATAAATGAAAATTCAAGTAAAACATAAAACTTAGAAGAGAAGTAGTAGGAAGAGAACGAGTTCAAGGGCAAAAAAAGAAAGAAATACTGAAAGTATCAGGCTCATAAGTCGTAAATTCTTGGAGCAGCCCCCGATGGGCTTCGGCGACATGATTTTTTGTTATTTCAAGATAGACATGAACTTGGGAAAAAAAAAAGAATATGCTATGAATTCCTTTAAATATTCACAATGTGTCGCATGCTGCAAGGAATGTGCCGGTTCTCTGTACCATCATCATGCCAGTCCAGTGCCTGAAGCATTCAATTCTCTTAGTGTCGTGGAGCGTTCAGTCAACCTCCTCTACTTGGTCATCTTTGAGCTCACGGAATTTACCATCTCGTACAGCCTGCTCTACAGGATTCTGAACGCTGAGGATACCGTTCATTTTGAGTCTAGAGCAGCAAAGGTTAGCTTCAAAGTACTGGACGACAAAGATAGATGTACTGCAAGACATACCTCTCAAAAAGGACAAAGAGACGTTCGGCTTCTCGCTCCTTTTCTTCGTCTGTCATTGGCGGGAGATCATCGGGCTCTTCTCTGTCAATAAACTGGCCTGTAATGGGGTTCACTGGCCGCTGTGTTCCATTTGCGTCTGTAGCGTCAAACGTTGCCTTTGCAGATGCCGGCATAGGCACGCTGTTCTGGAACAAGTACCCAGAAGCATAGCCATAGCCGACATTCTCCACAAACTTGGAGGCATCGCTATCGGACATGAGGAAAAAGAGGTGCGAAAGAACTGGGCCGAGGTTGGGGGCCATAGGGTCTGTAGAAGCTCTCAGCAGGCGAGCTGCTAGCGTCGAGCCTTTGCCCAGCACATTTTGGCGATCCTCGTACGCTGGTAGAAGACTATCGCGAAGTTTTCTCTGGACCATGTCGGTTCCCATGTCATATATCTCAAGTAGAAGTTTGACTACTGGCGTGGCAGCCAACTCGCTACTAGGATACTCCTTCATAGCCGTGTCTAGTATCTGAATCAATCTGGAGCCCAGCTTGATTTCTTCGCCGTCGGGGAACAAGGCCGACTTGCTTGTTTCAGCCGCCAGATCCAAGTAAAGGAGTGAGTTAACGAGCGGACCGACTGGCGGATCCAGGGCCTTTGTGCTCGGGATTGTGCGGCTGCACAGAAGCGAAGTAATATGAGGTACCGCGGAAGTAAATGCCGAAGCTTCTTCAGGACAAAAGTGAGTAACATTGTAGAGCAGCTTGAGAGTCTCAGTCAGAGCCATCTCCTCCATTGGCCCGGCGGCTGCCCGGCTGCTTGCCGAAGCCAAGTTTGCATGCCGGCCGAGATTAGCAATGACGCTGCCGGCGAGGCCATGCTCTTTAATCAAAGGAGATAGCTTGATCTTTTGATCGCTATATGTCGAGAGGAAGAGTATACGTGCGAGGAGAAATTCATCATCCCAACTCTCACTATCAAGCCGCTGGCAAGCTTTGGTTGCGTATCCGCCGAGTACAAACATTTGTCTCGTTTCAGGTTTGAGCACCATAGAATTGGCAAGGATTCTGAGCGCGCCGCGCGAGGTTTCCCTCGGTGCCTTGCCATCAAAGGCAAATGCGAGCAACATGGATATGCCCTGCGCATCGAATTGCCTTGTGAGCTGCGTTTTTCTTTGTAAGCGGGAGCAATCTTACATCTTTGGTGAATATCGGATCTGCGTCGCGAGGATCGCGACCGTAAATCTTTAGCTCTTCGAGAGCATTGTTTCGTTCTGTAAGTTGTTAGATGCAATCCTAGATGGGGTGTTGCTAGTTCTGAACCCGCCTTCCGGAGCCATGGAAAGGCTATCCATATCTTTCTTTAGCTTGTCAACCAGCTTTGTCACTGCATCGCGTTTTGCTGCAGTATAGATTGTTAGTTTGTCTGGGAGCGGCCGTGCTGAAGGCAGGGGGACTTGCCCGCGCCAGTGGCGGCACCGAGAGCTTGTGGCGGCATGCTGGGTCGCTATCGTGGAAAGACAGTGACAAGTTCGGCGGAGCGGATGACGACAATACGGCGACAGCGCTGTGTATATATCCCGCGAGGTGGCCCAGCCGGCGCAGAGCGTACGGGGCTGACGGTGTGACTGCCTGGAGAGTTGCAGCTCATGCAGGCATCGGACGGCAACTTGATGTGTGCGTTAGGCTGCTCTCGGAAGGCTTGCGCTTGATTGTACAGAGGCAAAACAATTGCATCGACTAGAGAAAAGACTGCATGCAAGATGATGGCTTAAGTCAAGTTTGCCCGGGCAACAAAGGTTTCGGCGGAAGATGTTGCTTGGTCGTAACCCCACGTGGCGATTGTGATGGGGGGGCAATTTTGGTTATGTCCGTTGGGTGCCCTGATTCAGCACTCAGCGGTGACGATTTAGATGGAGAAGAAAGTTGGCTACACATTGTGACGTGATGGAAATGCTGCTTTGGACTGTTTCATCGTTTCTTCTGTATTGACCTACCTACCCTGGGGGATAATTAATCGTATCATTGCAGCGGGCGAGACCGCTGAAAGCCTAAGATCAGACCGCTAGATTAGACTGAGTAGTTGGACAAAGTGTCTCAGCCACATAGGTAAATGGAAACCGACTTGGTCAAGTTGACGTGGCGCAGCTGCAGTTCCCTCTGGCCCCTGTAACGGCCTCCATATCCACCAACAAACCTCCCCCAAATGTCTTTCCCCAGCGCTCCCCAGCCTACCAGCCTACCAGCCTGCCACCGGCCTGCCTGGCACGGTGGCACCTGGCTGCCCACCGCGCCGCGCCGGAGCTAACCAAGCCTGTCCGCCACACGCGTCCGACGTGAACCGTGACCGCGTTCCCTTTAATGGATTTGTACTTTCCCACCAAGGGAGAAATTCCATTCCGCCATACTACAGATACAGCCCCAAGACACGACCCAGGGCTGGTATGCTGCTCGGAGTTTGATCTCGACTTTGAAATCGATATCTTCTACCTCGCTCGAAGCTTGCATCGATTTTATTTTCCTCATTGCCCCTGGTCCCTCGTTTTCAACTGGCCCTCGCTGCACACCACCAGATGCCCGTCGCCCCCCCGTGACACCTCTGGCACTTTCGCTGTCTAGGTCGCCGGTGCTGCCTGGCAGCCATGGCATCTTCAGTAGCCACGGCTGCGGCAAATCTCTTCGCATCGCTATCAGCTCGACCTCCAACGCCCCCTCGAGAAACGAACCACACTCGCGACTCAGCTACCGGGCCAGCGCCCCCGACCAGAGCCGCCCCCTTCGATCCTCGTCTGAACCTCCAGACGCCCCCGAATGCTAGCTCCGCATCGTCGATAGCAGCAGAGCCCATCACTGGCTCGGGGCGGACTAGAAAAAAAGTCGAGTGGTCTGCTCACACACAGTACAAAGAGCCTGCCGAATTCAAGGACGGCTCCGGGCCACCAAAGCCATCACCAGTCGCCTCTGCAACCCCATCGTCCGCGTCGAGGCCCATCAAGGGTATTCTTAAGCCATCTTCCTCTCCCGGTCCACTGGCCACCTCTCTCAACGGAGACACCAATGGAGACGCACTGCAAGGAAACATAATCGACATGCTGGACTCTACAATCAAGCAGCTCGCTGGCTCTGACCGCGACTCAAAGCTCGATGCCTACATGATGCTGGCCCGTGCCCTGAAGGCTTCCAACAACCTACCTGATCGTGTTGCTCTCCAGGATAAAATGAGCCTGTTTATGCAGTTCATTCAGCGCGACATCACCGCCAAAAACGGCAACGCAACTCCCGACACGTCCCTCATCAATCACGCCCTTGGCCTTGTCGCTACTTTCCTCCACTTTCCCGCCATAGCCTCGACATTGACCTCCGATTTCGGCATCTTCATCATCGATCACGCTATTCGATCGTTTGAGGATGCTTCAGCTTCGAAAAAAGATGTTGTTCGCCATCTGATGCAAGTGGTGGCCTTTCAAAATTTCCCGCCCAAGGTCATGACGCCTGACCGTGTGGGGCGGCTGGTTGCTTCCTTGCACAAGATTGAAAACCATCTCACGGGCAAGAGCATCATAATGAGCAGGATTCACATTTATAAGCGCCTCGTCAAACAAGCGCCAAAGCACATGATGGTGTTCTCTGACTGGCTGCAAGACATGTTCACAGACATGCTGAGCAGTATCAAGGAAATAAGATCACAGGCCATCAGCCTTGGTACCGAAGCTGGCTTCGCTTTACGATCCGAGAAAGCATTGATGCGAAGAGCGACCGAAATTCTGCAAGCGACGAGCGAAGGCGAGGCATACATCGCCTTTTACATTTCGAGACTTCAAGACATGATCAAAGATAGACAGACATCATCTGCTGTCCCGCAAATCTGGAGTGTTGTCATCTTATTTCTACGATGTCCTCTTGAGAGATGGCAGTATTATGGCCCATGGTTGACCCTTGTTCAATCGGCTTTCAACATGACGGATAGCTCGACGAAGCAGGAGGCCAACTACGCCTGGAACAGATACATTTACCTGTCTCTTACTGACAACAAAGTTTCTCCCAAGGTGCTGGGAACCCTCTGTCAGCCACTTTCGAGCCAGCTTCGACGGAAATCGTCGTCGAAGCAATTCGAAGAAGCCATGAAGCTCAAACGCATTGTTATTGCCGGCATATGCAATCTGTACTACTATACCTTTGCGCCGGGGAGCGAAAAATACCCTGCCGATGCAGTATGGGAAGTCACTGTGCACCCGATTATGAGCTTACTGGTAAGCCTTGATGGCAAGCCCGATGTTCCTGGTGATTGCGTCATGCAAGCATCACACCTCCTTGTTGGTTTGCTGGATGTTGCGACGCCCCGAGTTTGGAGGCATGACCGAATAATGGAACTCCCTCCCCCAAGGGCTGATGAACTGCCACCCATCGACTCAAAATGGGTCCGAAAGAACTGCGAGAAGGTGCTGCAACATGTGAGTGCGATCCTGGAACGGAAGTTCCTGGACCTGGCCAACAAAGAGAGCTTGGCATATCGACTTTGGCAGGTACTGGTTGGCTCCATTGCTTCAGCTTCTGCCAAGGATATCAAGGTGTCGGAGGACACTGCCAAGTTCATTGCCTGTACTTTTAGCTTCATTGCCAAAGTTTGGTCAGCTGGCGTACCAGGAGCAGATGAGACAGTCGCCGCGAAGTTCTTCGCGGGCATGGAAAACCTCGTTGCTGTCCTTGTAGAAAGGTTGAGAATTTTGCCCTTCATGGAAAAGAAACTGTCAATGACCTCAAATTCGTTTGAACCTATATTGACACCATCCCATCGAAACGACCAGCCAGAAAGCACGCAAGGTATATCACGGATACCCGTCTTGCACCTTTCTCACATGTTTTCCTCGCTGCCTCCCGGAGTCAAGGATGACGAAGCGTTCAGCACCTTCTTCTCTGCGGTGTTTGAGCCGTTTTTCAAAGACCGACCCCGCAAGGCTCGCCTCGACCTTGCTCGAGAATTACTGCACCAGCTACCGCGAAGCTCAATTGCCCCATTCGCACCATGGATACTTGCCTCGCAGAATCTGAGAATGCTTCTCAGTGGCTCCTCGGACTTGCCTACTTCCAGCATTTCCAGCAGTGAGCAACTTCTTGGTTCAATGTACCGCGAATTTGTGTCTCTTTTGGACCGAGGGCTAATGTCGCACCCCAACCTGCCGATATTGCAATGGAAATCGCTGTTTGCTCAGCTTTGCGGACATGCGAGGTCTCAAGCTGGTGATTCTGGTCTTGCTCTAGCCGTTGTCGAACCACTTGCAAAGGCCCTCGCGGACTCTGTTCTCCCCGACGCAAACGCGCTTCAACCGCAGCAATTAACAATGGCTATTCAAGCCTCATCGGCCCTCTTCGACGTCGCTCATATGGCACGAGATGCCCACGCCGTGGAAGCTGCTCGACGCAGATTATGGGGGACCGCTTTGACAACAGCGAAGAGCAACTCCGCTGATCCGTATGACCATCTCTACAAGCTGGGGAACAGCTGCCTCTGCTTCCTTTACTCGTCATCTTCAGAGAATTTGCGAAATGACGACATCATTTTATTTCTCGAATCTGTTACTGGATTTCTGGATCGCTCGGATGTTACCCACGGTCTTGAGCTTCTAAGCAAGCTACAGCAAGGTATCTGTGTCTGGATCCTGGACGAACACGCACGCATCAACAAGGACGACGACCAAACTGCCTTTCAAGCTGTACAAAAACTCTGGAATACGGCTTGTACCATCTTTACCAGCAACGGCCCCCTGGGCAAGGCTCAATTTGACGATGCCGCGGTACTCTTCACAACCGCTTTTAAGAGCAAGCAAACATGCATTGTCCAGAAGGCTGCCGATGCCTGGAATACTCTTGTCAAAGACGAGGAGAGTGTGAACTGCTCCGAGAGTTTGAAGTCTGTTGTATCTTCCCTGCGCCTCAAACTAGATATTACGCTTCCAGGTCCCGAGGCTGGCGATTTCGGCGCTCAATCTGGTCGTGGTAGAGAGGACATTAGTTTTGTTGCTCTCTCCTCAATGTCATCCCACCAAGACGGGCAACAAGAAATGGATAGCACGGCTGGATCGACCACCCCTAGTCTGCGAAGAACGTCTTCGAGAAAGCGTCGGAGTGAGGCTGCAACAGGAACTACTAGCGCCAAGCGGTCAAGACCGTCGGCCACGCCAAAACGCCTACGACACGACAACTCTCAAATCAAGTTTGCCCCAATCGCATCTTCTTCTCTTGTAGTCGAGGAATCGCAGCATCTCACTGAACGACAGAGAGAAGTTCGCGAGCGCCAGCGCGAGGAAAATAAACTCTATTCCGACCTGCAGAACCCAACTGCTGGCACGTCGGGTGATGAGAAAGAAACCCCCAAAGCCAAAAGCAAGTCAAGGTCTGAGCAAAATGGCACACCACAAAGAGAAGAGCAGTACAGTAGACATATCACATCTACGCCGACGCCAAGACGTGGTCAATTCCTTCAACTTGATGACCTTAACGATCCGCCGTCATCGCCGCCGCTGCCCCGACCATACCCGCTGCTTTCGGAGCTCAAATCTCGATCAAGGGCGGATAACTCAATGGAGGATTGGGAGTTCTCGTCGCCACCTGGATCTCCAGCTGTTCATCAGCCTGGCAGCGCCGAGGCTGAACAAGCTCAACCTAATGCCTTGACCGAACTTCAACAACCAACCGCTGGAATGGTGACTAGAAGTCGCCGTCGCGGAAGTGGCACCCAAGATCAGCTGATCCAGGTCATCCCATCGAGCCTCGACCTAGAAGATAACGCTGAAGGCGGTGCGAAACCTGAGTCGAAGCAGCCTAAGCAGCACAAGAAGGCTACAGCCCGCTCCCGGAGAGGGAGATCCCGCACTTCGGTAACTACGCGTGCGCACGAGCGGTCCGAAAAAGTCAGTATTGAGACACCGAAGCCGAATCAAGTGCACGAAGAGGCAGAAGCAGAAGCCGTGGAAGCGGTTGAATCGAAAGAAGACAGCAAGCGATCTCGAAGACGCAAATCGTTGCGCGGTAAGGCTGCAACGATCGAGCAATCCAAGTATACCACATTAGAGATGGCCATTCCTAGCTCAGCACCCGAAGACGCCCCCGAAGATGTGCCTGAAGACGGCTTCGAAGACATGCCTGATGATGTGCACGTCATTCCTTCTTCGCCTGTCGTGCCGTCTACGCCCGTTGAAAAGCCAGAGATCGATAGAGGCGGCGATTCGAAGAAGAAGCGGAAGCGGAAGAGACTTGGACTGTCCAGCGCGGGTAGCACTCCTAGGAAGCGACTTTCTCCCGCGCGGGAGCCTGAGCCTGCGCCTGAGACCGTACCGACTATTCGACCCAGCGATCTACCGACTGCTGAAGAAGAGCCGGAAGAGTCACAATCTCTGCCAGAGCTCCAACATGCGGCAGAAATGGAGACTGTGGCGAAGGATACCAGGCAGAGCGCGAGGCAGCAACATCAACCTGCTGCAGTCTCACCTCTAAAACGTCGCACTCGCAGCCGAAGCAGAGCTAAGAATAAGCGCAACAGCACTGTGTTTGAGCGCCCTAAGGAAGGCGGAGACACAGATGAAGAAGTCATGTCGCAGCTTTTTACGGAGGCAACCGCTGCTGCCAGCCAGCCAAAAGTAGAGGACATCGAGATGACAGTTGCGTTGGCGGAGACTTCAGCGGCAGAGCCTTGTGTAATGTCAAGCGAGCCAGTCTCAGAAGTTACAAGCAAGCCTTCCATCATGGAGACTCTTCGACAAGGTCTCGACCAACTTCGAAATACTACATTGTCTCGCGATGAAGTATACAAGATGGAAGAGATGCTCATGGACATGAAGCGCGAGATCTATGAGGCGGAGTTCCGCGGAAGGAAGAGCGAGTAAACAGCAATCGCTCAACACAAAAACAAACCTGAAGTGTTGAACAAAACAACTACAAATGCGACAAAAAGTGTCGAAACAAGAAAAACTCGGTTCAATTGTATATATTATGCATCATGGGCGTCAAATGTGGTAGCGGGTTTCATGGTCTGGATGAGGCACCCACCAGCACGAGAGAGGATGGAAAGAAGAGGGTGCCCGTTCTTTCCTTGTCGGATGATTTCCATTTCTTCTTTTTTTCTCTTCTTCTCTCTTCTTGATTAGTCCTCCATGCGCATAATTGGGTACTGTTTTATTTCAACGATATGGGGTGGAAAAGTGGTTCAACGTTATTTTAGTCTTGTTGGTCTTTCGTTTGGGAGGCGGTTTGGCTCTTGTCTCTCGCCAATGGGACTCGGAAGGGCTGGAACGAATGTGACTAGGGAGATAAGGGAAATGTACATATATTGACACGAGTACAGCAACGCGGATGTGTCTCTCGAGATGCTACCCAATCCATGTTTGGTGAAATATGCATCGCTCTGTAACGTGGCTTCCTGATTCTGTATCACCTTTCCTGCGTAGTGGTTCGTGGGCGCGGCGCGCATGGCACGTATCGCGGAGGACAAGACAAGATGTGGAATGTGCGCACTCTCGGCATCAGTTGGATCTTGTTCTCCGTTTTGCGGCTGGCCGATCACACGAGCTGACTGCAGTAAGGAACTGAGAAGGTGAGTTGACGAGGGCATCATGGTTGACATGCAAAGGCACCAAAACTCAAGGCTGTCAGCGATGTCAGCCAGGCTGATGGAGGTGCTCCGACAGACGACGAATGCAACCTGTGACTGCCCTTGCGTCGCACCATCCTGTACGGTACGACTCTGCCGTTTAGTTGTTTCTCCTTATCCTTTTCCCCTTTGCGGTGCTGATCCAGAGACGTCCCGAGCTTGCACGGCCTCCTCCGTTTAATATCCCAAGCCAAACAGTAAAATGGAGACGCCGTAATGGCGGGTGGATACGGTGGAGAGTGGAGTTCTTCTGGAAAAAAGGTGGCTTGCTAAATTGCGCTGGCGTTTTCGGGTTGCCGCTTTCGGTTGCACCGAGACATTCGGCGCCTGGTTGGCCCAGGAGCTCTTGAAACAATGTGCCGTCGTTCCTCCTTGCCAGCAGGAACCGGAATAAAGAGCGAGGCGATGCGGATGCCAGCAAGCCAGTTGGTCGATTGTAGACAACGACAAAGTTTGCTAGTAGAAGCTCTCGAGTCAGGTAAATCGCGGAGAAGGACCCAGAGTTCGTGGCATGACGTTGGGTAGCTTCCAGGGCGGTGAAGTCTGTGCGTCTGTGCCTCGTCTTTGGGCAGCAGGCTCTCATGCTGGACCCGGTTTTGGTTCATAATCCGCGCTGATTATGGAATTATGAGATGGAGTTTGTTATGCGACGCCCCTCCCCTCGTTGGGGGTCTGTCGCGAATTTATGCCGGAGAATACGCGTGGGGTGGTGAGCAAACGATTTCTGGTTAAATAAGTGAGCGGATGTAGATGAGGTCGCATTTGACCGAAGAGTCTGTGAATTGAGACTTTTTGTTGTTCTTTTCCCGTTATGGTTGTGCTGCCGGTAAGTCTGTCGAGACCTGGCGCTGATCCTCAGCTGACAGCCTCGTGAACACCATCTTGTACATGAGAGCATGGCGAAGAAAGAAAACAGCACCACATCGCAACCGGAATGACGCTGAAGTTGGTTGGTCGGTCACAGGCTGTCGCCAAGCCGCTGCTCGCATTTGGTTACCCACCAGCGTATGGGCTCAATGGGGGAGTTTGGGTGCTTCGGATCTGCTGATTGACGTCACAGTCATCAAATGAAACCTCACCACGCGGACCAGGACTAGAGTGGGAACATGACGAACGTGTTGCTGCAGCTGCACATTATTTCGTACGAGGGCAGGATGGCGCACCGTTGAGTCAGAATGGAGCCATGACGGATTGTTCCTTTGCGATAAATTTAACAGTATCTGTTTTCTGTGAGCGGTATGCCTTGCATTGTGACGTCGGACCCCGGCTCGATGTGGCGTAACGCCGCGCCTCTGGCTTTTTGCCTTGCATATTGCCGTATAACTAGTTCGTCGATATCGGGGGTCGCCCAAATGACCCGTAGCTTGGACGCGAGGCTTTTCTTTTGTTTAGGGGCGGAGGACTCGGATCACTCGATTGGGAATAGAGCCACAAAAGCAGCACACAAGCGTTGATGTCGTGGCGAACTTGAAATTAGATTCAGAGGCGATGAGGCGATGAGGCGAGATATAGGGAATCTGGGGAGACAAATGGGCAAAATTGGGAGACCCCAGAGTCCCCGCCGAATTGTAGTTGCAGTTGCTGCATTGAGTGGTGCAGAAGTTGGGTTGAGGTGCAATGCGACGTTGCACTGAGACGAGCATATTCAGTGGGCGACCGTGGGCTGCATGGCTGCTGCTACTAATAAATCTCCCTCAACTGGCGGCTGGCAAACAAGCGCCTGGCAGCCGGCAAATGTGCAAACGGGCATGTCAAGATGCTGCTTGTCTTTCTCGCCATGCGTTTTCTCCATCATTTCTTTACACAAACGAATGCCAATTTCTTTCCTCACCACGTGAAAATCCATCCCTGTTTTCCAGGTGATCGTCGCCGTCCGGCTCAGCCGCCATGCAGTCATCGGAAATCCCTGTTGCAACGACAACGCCTCTTCATCGCCGAGACTTTGCCCAGCCTGTCGCCCGTGGAGAATATTTTGCATAGATCTATGGGCATTTCGATAAATCGGACTGCGCTCTTGCAATTTCCAGATCATACGAAAACAAGCATATCAAGCAGCGAACTGTTGCGAAGATTTCAAGGCTGCCAAAACAGTCGAGCCTGGGCCACCCACGGCAGCCCGTAGCAATCAGAGGATGGATGGATGGGATGGGTTGCATTGTCCCGGTAGTGCCCCCATTGGTTCCGTGCTGTGCTAGCGCCATTTCCTTGGTGCACCACCAAGTCGACTCTGTTGGACACGTCCCATTCATCCAGTCATCAGCAACTATTTGGGAGGACAGAGTAGTAACGGGTAGCACACATGTCCATCATCTACAGGATGTACCGACGCCTCGATACCGTGGGCATCTTTCGAAGAAGAAAATTGCTTCCCTGTCGCAGTTCGACAGCGACCTATTCGGCAGTGAAGATTTGGAGGGCCAACACGAGCCGCAGGGCAGCCTCGACAAGAAGGCCATGGCATTGTCCTAATTTTTACAATGCATATGCCCGCTTCTTCTCCATTGTTTTCTGGTTGCCAATTGGTATTGACATGCGCGAGGAGATAAAATTTTCGGTTAAAAGTGCCAGAACAATGACGTCGTGTGGACACTCCACAACCCCAGCAGGCTGTTTTTAGCTCGTTACCGCCAGATCATTCACCCAATGCACGATCCGGCATGACTGCTGGTTCCAACTCGCCAACGAGGCAAAGGTATCGGAGAAAAGAAATCAAATTCTTGACACGACGGTGGTGGGAGTGGCAGCGGAAGGCTCAGTCGCCGACAGGCATGTAAACTAATTGTTCTGGTATGGCTGCCCGAGACACAGCCAACCCGAGCTGTATTCTGTTTACTTCCGCTTTGAGCATCCCGGCGTGGCTTACTTTTAGTGCTCGGCAGTGGACGGTCGCGGACTGAACAGCGCCGAAGCCGCAACGAGGCAACAATTCACGACGATGACCCAAAGACACCGTTCAATACCCGACTGTTCAGCAAGCCATTTTCAGCTCGTTGCCGTTGCAGGCGTCACAAGTCCACTTCCAGGGGGCCACCGCATTGTCCTACTGGATGCGCGGCACCGCCTACAGGATAATCACAAGGCTGGCAAAGCCCGACAGACGCCCGCATTCATACGCAGGCCGAAAGCTAGTGAATGTCTCTCTCCACCTCGCCCACCATCTCCGTACTTGTGGTGGTTGTGGGGGGTTCTGTGGGACGACAGTCTAGTTTGATGCACGTACGGCGTTGGGACTCGGAAACAGAGAGCGCCCTGCCACTGCCCATTTTGCTGCAATGCAACTTTATAAATGGCCTTGCCCCCAGGTCCAACTTCCTGCCTGGGCCATGACAGGACCCTCTTCTTCACCGTCTCACTTGGCACTGCACTACTCTCTCTCGCCTGAGCCGACTACACGCGACACGGCCATACGGACATCATTGCGTCAACTCGCAACCCTCGATTCGCTTCTGTGATTGAACCAAGCCACCTGGCCAAGGTGCGCGTCGCAAACATGGCGCGCAAGACGTACATGGGCATGAGCGGCAATTCCCTTAACTGGGCAATTAGCACCATTGCAGGATGCGATTTCCTGCTCTTTGGTTACGGTACGTTTCTCTGCACCGGCCGCTCTCACTCGCGCGCCGTCCATTCTAACACGCGCTGTAGACCAGGGTGTCATGGGAGGCATTCTGACGCTTCCCATTTTCCTCGAGCAGTTCCCCCAAATCAATGATCTTGCCGACGCTCGCAACATAGATCAGCTCCCCGGTACCAGGTCGCAGCGCAGTCTTAACCAGGGCATCGCTATCGCCTCCTACAATCTCGGATGCTTCCTCGGCGCGGTCATCACCATCTTTATCGGAAACCCCCTCGGTCGTCGCAGGATGATCTTTCTCGGAACCGCCATCATGACTGTTGGCGCGGCTCTCCAGGCCTCTGCATTCACCATTGAACACTTCATCATCGGTCGTATCATCACTGGCATCGGTAATGGCGGCAACACATCGACTGTCCCCATGTGGCAGTCGGAAACCTGCTCATCGCACAAGCGTGGCAAGCTGGTCATGATTGAAGGGGCTCTGATTACTTTCGGTATCATGCTGTCCTACTGGATTGACCTTGGTCTGTCTTTTACCGACACCTCCGTGTCTTGGCGTTTCCCCTTGGCATTCCAGCTAGTCTTCTGCATCTTCATTCTTTGCTTCGTGCTGGGTCTGCCCGAATCCCCTCGTTGGCTGATTCTAAAGGGCCACGAGCAGGAAGCTCGCAACGTCATCGCTGCCATTGCGGACAAGGAGGTTGAAGATCAGTTTGTCGAGAACGAGTACCGCGCCATCAAAGAGACCGCTGAAAAGAGTGCCGGTGGATACGGCGAAGTCTTCCACATGGACGAAAACCGTACTCTGCACCGCACGATCCTGGGCTATGTCAATCAAATGTTCCAGCAGATCTCTGGTATTAACCTCATCACATACTACGCCGCCAAGATTTATGCCCAACTTGGCATGAGCCCATTCCTCGCTCGTTTGCTTGCTGCTCTCAACGGTACCGAATACTTCATTGCTTCATGGCCCGCCGTCTTCCTCGTTGAACGAGTTGGACGCCGTAAGCTGATGCTTTTCGGTGCCATCGGCCAGGCAGTCACCATGGCTATCCTCGCTGGTGTTAACTCGCACAAGTCTGACGCTAGCCGAATTGCCGGTGTCGTCTTCTTGTTCGTTTTCAACACCTTCTTTGCCATTGGATGGCTTGGCATGACCTGGCTATACCCTGCCGAAATTACGCCTCTCCGCACCCGTGCACCTGCCAATGCTCTATCGACCTCGGCCAACTGGATCTTCAATTTCATGGTCGTCATGATCACCCCCGTCTCCTTCACCAACATCGACTACCACACATATACCATCTTCGCCGTCATCAACGCTATAATGGTGCCCTCGGTGTACTTCTTCTTCCCCGAGACTGCCTACCGTTCGCTCGAGGAAATGGACAGCATTTTCCGCAAGGTCACTGGCCTCAAGGGTGCGCTCGATGTCGTTAGAGTCGCCCGCGAAACGCCTCATCGCTATGGCAAGAATGGAGAACTTCTTATTGCATTTGAGGAATCCACAGAAAAGGCCGAGGCCGAGCACGCCAGCGGCAGCGTCAGCGGCAACAGTGCGAACAATAACACCATGTTTACCAAGATGGACGAGGAGACGTCGCGTCCCCAGGAAAAGTAGAGTCTGTGCAGATGACTCTGTGCGGACCCATCTGCGCAGTCTTATTGAATCTGCTCCTAAATTTTCGCAACGCTTCATTATTCAAGGCATGATAGATATACCCTATTTCTTCCCATACAGTTTTGCTGCCCAGATTTGCCGTACGGGACCGGGCCATAGGCGGGCAGCTGTTATATATATGTTCAGCTTGGAGCAATTACATAAAACGAATTTATTGAACCAAACTTGTTCTTTTCTTCATCTTGTTCGCTAGTTGATTACTTACATTTGAGAACATGGTGCAGTTAAATAAAACATGCTCTAGAAGACTGTCATTAGGTAGGGCACCGCGCTGTCCGCCAAAATGGCTCTGTTTTGTACAAGCGACAAGGCTAATGGTCAAAGCTGCATCTCTTAGAATTGAAGCAAAGGCGAACCGCGTGAATGTAAAATACTCTAGTTTGTATTGCTAGCTTCAGCTAGTCAACAGAGCAGCCGGGTTGGTGGGCGTTGGGCTACAGTGTATTCTTCCGTCCTCCTAACCTGCGAGTGACTGGCTATTGAGCCTTGGAATAAATCTGCTTGGTCAATTGACTTTTTTGCATGAAAAAATTGCTATGATTTTATTGCTTGTGGAGTCCTGATCAAGCTAGCAGTGCACCTCGGTGCACGTAGATCGCAGCACAGACACCTCGCATTACCCCTCACCCCACCAAAGCTCTCCGCCAATACAGCTCCCTCTCGCCGTGCTCCATTCCATGCTCCTCCCATGCAAACGTCGCTACTTACAACTCAACAACTCTCCTATCGTTAGATCCATCTATTTAGCAAACGTTTCTCATCTCGCATTTACATTGCATCAGCAGAAAACACTCACCCTGCTGCCCATCGCGAAGCAGCATCTATATATATCCCGAACGACCCCGCCGCCCGAAACGATACAGAGCTGCCGCAACCCGACTAGCACAAAACTCCCCTCCTCCTCATTTTTGTCTCCGCGCGGCTTCCTGATCTTTTATTTTCTTCATAAAGCATCACCTCGTCAAGCTCTCCGATACAAAACGTCCTCACGATATCTATACATATTACATCCATCTCCAAACCATGGTTGACAGGCCAAACAAGCCCTCGGCCCTCGCCGCCACCCCGGGCCTCCCGCCGCAGGCCCAGGTCACCATCTCGCACGGCAACGCGCGCGTTACCGCTGAGCTGCCCACCGGCGAGAGCGTCGTCGTGCTGCTGCACGGTGCCACGGTGCTGAGCTGGAAGGACGCGGCCGGCGACGAGAAGCTCTGGCTGAGCGAGGCGGCCAAGCTCGACGGCACAAAGGCGGTGCGAGGCGGTATTCCGTTGGTGTTTCCTGTACGTTGCTCATTCACACTCCCCGTTTCGAATAGATGAGAAGAGTCGGTTGCTAAACAAAGGCTGACACACAAACAGGTCTTTGGCGCGGGCCTCAACGGCGAGGCGACCAAGAACCTCCCCCAGCACGGCTTCGCGCGCAACTCGCGCTGGGAGTTTCTCGGCAAGTCTACCAGCGAGGGTAACAGCTCCAACGTCAAGCTCGACTTTGGCCTCTCGTCTGGCGACCTGGCCGAGGAGCACCAAAAGGCCTGGCCGTACCGCTTCGGCCTGCTCTACAGCGTGACGCTCACCCGTGAGAGCTTGACGACGACCATTGTTATTACCAACGACGGCGACGAGCCCTTTGAGTTTCAGTCGCTTTTGCACACATATTTCCGCGTCAAGGTAAGCACATACAACACTCGTTCCCTTTTCTCTCCGTCTATATACCTTGTCTCGCTAACACGGAATGCAACGCAAACAGGACATTTCCAAAGTGTCCATTGACGGCTTCGACAAGGCCCAGTACGTCGACCAGCTCGCCAAAATGGCCGCCAAGACGCAAGCCGGCAGCATCACCTTTGACGGCGAGCTGGACAGCATATACACCCCCGCCGGCGGGCCCAAGGAGCCCATTGTGCTCAGCGAGGACGGCAAGCCCCGCCTGCGCATCGTCCGCGACAACCTCGACAACGTCGTCGTGTGGAACCCGCACGTGGCCAAGTCGGCCGGCATGGGCGACTTTGAGCCCAAGGACGGCTGGAAGAAGATGGTCTGCGTCGAGGCGGGCAGCGTGCGCGGCTGGCAGAAGCTGGACAAGGGCGACGCCTTTGAGGGTGCCCAGACGATTCACCTGTGAGAAAAAGAACCAGTGGTGGTGAGAAAGAAATATATATAGTGAATGACTTGGCATGCTCAACTTATAAACGAGCGCGACATGCAAAAAATGTTGGAGAGCCCCAAGTGCAATGTGGCTGCGAGAGACTGATTGCACTTTGCAGCAGGACGTAGATCTTATACAGTTGAAAATTTTTGCATTTGCCATGTCCATTCATTTTTCATTCTTCCCTGATGCAAATTCCCTCATGTATCGACGCTTCCATCTCATGCATTTCTTCAGATAACAAAACGGGCCATACGACTCCATTGCGTAACTTTGGCGAATAAAAGCCGATGCTTTTCCCAACTTGTCCATCTCTTGCCCAGCCCAGTCTCGGCTCCATGTACAAACGACCTGTAGGAACAAAGAGACGGATTGGTTCTCTGTGTCGTGATGTAGTAGATTTTATTTATTTTAGTTTTTCTTTGTCTCTTTGGAGAAGTGGTCGGCAACGAGGAAAGCAAGCTCCAGAGCCTGCTTCTCATTCAGTCGAGGATCGCAAAACGAAGTGTAGTTGGTGGACAAGTCGTCCTCGTCGAGACCTTCGCTGCCACCAAGACACTCGGTGACAGCATCACCCGTCAGCTCAAGGTGCATGCCACCCAAGTAGCTGCCTTGCTCCTTGTGGATGCGCAATGACTCCTGCAGCTCCTTGTAAATGTCGTTGAAGCGACGGGTCTTGATGCCGCTACCGGTCGACAAGGTGTTACCGTGCATGGGGTCACACTGCCAGACAACACAGCGGCGGTACTCCGAGTCCTCAACGGCGCGGATATGCTTGGGCAGGAGCTCGGCAACCTTTGCAGCGCCGTAGCGAGTGATGAGGGTAATCTTTCCAGCCTCGCGCTGAGGGTTGAGGGCACGCAGCAAGGCCAGGAGATCATCTGCGGGTGTTGAAGGACCGACCTTGATACCAATTGGGTTGGCGATGCCTCTGAAGAACTCGACGTGAGCGTGGTCCAGTTGTCTCGTGCGGTCACCAATCCACAAGAAGTGTGCTGAGGTGTCGTAGTAATCCTGTGTCTTGGAGGGCGCGGGTTCCACGTTGCCGAGACGCGGCGAGCGAGTCACGGGCGTCGCAATTCTGCTGTTGCCCGGCGAGTGCGAAGATGGCTTTGGCAGATGACGAGTCAGGGCTTCCTCATACTCCAGAAGTAGACCTTCGTGAGAGGTAAAGATATCGACAGTCTCAAGCTCATCTGGGCGAGCGTTGATGACGTGAAGGAAGCGCAGTGTCTGCTGGATGCTTCTAGCAATGTCAGAGTACTTCTCCTTGAGGACAGGATCGCGGACATGTCCCAGACCCCAGTCAAAAGGATGGCGGAGGTCAGCAATACCAGAGGCGATTGCTGAGCGGATAAAGTTGAGTGTAGCCGCCGAGTGGTGGTAGGCTCTGCATCTCGGGTTAGTCTGCTAGGGTGATGATGCAAGTTGCCCTGTGTAAACTCACTTGAGGAGACGGGTGGGGTCAATCTCGCGCTCGTCCTCATGGTATCCGTTGAGGATATCACCGCGGAAGCTAGGCATCTCCTTGCCATTGACAATCTCGGTAGGGCTGGAGCGAGGCTTGGCATACTGGCCCGCCATGCGGCCGATCCGGACCACGCGCTTGTTGGTGCCCCAGATCAGAACAACGCTCATCTGGAGCAGTAGCTTGATCTTGGACTCGATGGCCTCCTGCTGGCAGTAGTCAAAGAGCTCAGCGCAGTCACCGCCTTGCAAGAGGAAAGCATTGCCCTCGGCGACGTCGCGCAGGTGAGCTTTCAGCGAGGCAATCTCAGACGGATGCACCAGAGGCGGCATGCGGCCGAGTTCGGCGACCGACTTTTTCAGCTTGGCCTCATCGGGGTACGCAGGCGACTGCTTGATGGGCTTGGAGCGCCAGGTGTCGGGCGTCCAGCCCGAGACAGGGACCTCGTCGATGGGTGCGGGGATTTGTGGTGAAGAAGCCATTGTCATGGGCAGGAAACCAAAATAAATGGGCAACGGGCAAGCGTTGGCGTGCAAGGCGGAGAAAAGGTATAGACAAGTTCAAAGCCTTCGTTTAGTGTAGGCCGTCACAAGCTGCAACGCTGCTGAGTGACTCAGAGGACTCAGTCGCTGGGGGATCGGAGGCGTGGCCTGATCTAGATGGTCTAGCCAGGAACAGATGAAGCTAGAAGATGATGTATTGTAGGTTGTAGCTCTGAATGGAGGTAAAGACTACCTGACGCCGATGGAACTGCAGCTGAGCCAAGTGTAACGCAGGGCAGGGACGCTAGATATGTCGCAATGGTGATGCCAGATGTGAATGAATAAATTTCATTCAGCTGAATGACTCTTTTCATTGACAGGCTCTTTCCAGAGTCGGCCTTTTTTTTCCTTCGTCACAGTCCCACGTCGAACCAATCAGACCAGAGAGGTTGCATGAGAATACTGTGCGTAAGATGTGAAAGCACTGTGCAATGTCACTGTCTCTGTGCCAAATCGATGCTCGTGTCGATATTGGCTGCAGTAAAAGTGCAATCTTACAGTATTGAGGTTCGTTCTCTACGCGGCTTGTAAGTTATATCTGGACAACTGAATTACACGTTGCACGTTGTACGTTCGCAACGAAAGGCCATTACTTGTGGGATCATGCGGCAGCGACATCTGGACCAGGCCAGGTTTGTGAGAATGAGTGCAAGTTTCCTGCCCGCAGCTAATCCTTCTTCCACGTAATAAAAAAAACTCCTTGAATTGCTACATAGACTGCGCGAGTCTCTCCATTGAGCTGCGGAATTATGATGCACAATATCAAGCCCTTTACTCATTCTGCCATGCGTGGCTCACACGCAGTACCCAGCCTCCAACCCCCAAGCCAGTAGCGCTCATCTTACACCAACATCTTACCCTTTTCTCTCTCTTTCGCAAGAATGTAACTAAAAGTAAGAGAATTCGATCCGGCAGCAGAATCCCTGGCATAAGATAGCGTGGGGGTAGCCGACGTGACCTATCGCAGCGGCCTCTAATCGCCAAACACAGAGCCCCGCCATCGCCGCAGCTCCCCCTCCAAAAACCAAAACATCCACCAAAAGCACCTCTTCCGCCCATCACGAGCCGCAAATCGCTTCTTCAACCCGCAACTCTCACCACCACATCATCCCCCCCCACTCTCTTTCCCTTAGGATCACCACCCCCGAAAACCATGGCCGACGAGCAGCCCCCCGTGCCCGCCAACGCCGAGGACCGCAAGGCCGCCTCGGCCCTCGCCAACCTCGACGACGACGCCCACGACGACGACACCGCCGCCGGCTCTCCCTCCTCCTCGTCGGCCCCCGTCGACCTCGCCGCCCTCAACAAGGCCACCAAGGGCGGCAGCATCTCGGCATCTACTGCATCTGCTGCTGCTGCTGCGGCCGCGTACAAAAACGTCAAGGTCGACGCCGCCGACGTGGCGCTCCTCGTCGAGGAGCTCGAGCTGTCGAGGCCCAAGGCGACGGAGCTGCTCAAGCGTCACGAGGGCGATGCCGTCAAGGCGATGCGCGCATATGTTGCTGCCGTGTGAGGCGGGATTCAGCGCAAAGCAACTTGTGCTTGCTCAATTGAAGGGGGGGGGGGAAGAAAAAGACGATAAAAGGGCAACGATAGGTCGCTAAAAGACACACACCGGCCACGATCGCGTCAGTCTACATAAATCCACACAAGGAGATGAGTACCGGGAGCGAGACCAACAGGTTAGACAAAAGGCGCACTTCTGGCGCCTGGGAGCTTGTGCAAGTTTGTCCCGAGCACGTGTACAGATCTTGGCCCGGCAGTCGGCCTCTACAGTTGACTTATACCAAGCAACATCATCACGAGAAAACTCATAGAGCATATAACCAAGGCAAATATATTCCGACGCCATCCCCAGTCTCAGATCCAGGCCTATATATGTATTGTGTGCATGTACATGGGTCCGAGCCGACGCCTCTCGCACCATCACGCTCCTTTTAACAGCAATGATTCACCAAGGCCTCCCTTCACCTTCCGTGCGACGCAAAAAATAAACGGCAATTCCATACTAATCCAAAACAACGCCAGAGTAACTAGACTCAAGACCCTGCCAGTTCGGGGTATCTTTGTAAAACGAGTGGCTGAAATGCTAACAATGCTTCAATCTTGTCTTCTTCCACGTCTTCACATGTTCATGTTCAATTCACATGTTTGTGTCTCTTTGCTTCCTAGTGCCAAGACTTTGACAGCGGGCTGGCAATTTTGGGGGCAAACTGCAAACTCTTGCGGCGAGCCGCCATCAGGCGCATAAGCACCTTTTCATCCTTGTGCGGGCTTAGTACCCCCTCGCCCAACTGATCATAGGCGCCGCCACGACTCGACTTGGGTGGGCATGTTCTCATGAGCATTTCCTCCCGAGAAAGTGAAGCGTGGCTGCTGTCACCTTGCGAGGGCGTTTCAGGCCCCTCAGTCGCATACTTGAAGATCATCTCGGGACTAGGCGTCTTCGGAACCGGAGTGAGGATAAACTCTGACCACTCAATGTCGTCACCCTGTTCGTCGCTTCCACTTTGTTCAGGCGGCGTCTGCATCCAGATTCCGCTCTGGCGACGGTTGTAGGAGCTACTGCTCTGTTTCGCAGGCGTGCTCACCAGGGTGCCATTGTTGTTGGCCAGGGCCTTGGGTTCCATGCTCTTTCTGCGACGGGCCCCTCCGCGGGGGACAAAGGCCGTGTCAATGAGGTAGGGGCCCTCATCAAGCCACTCACCCTCCTTTTCACAATCAAGAACCCAGCTGACGCCAACGCACTGCACGACGCCATTTGACCTTCTGACCTTTTCCATTGTCCTCTTGCCGCCGTCCTTGAAGACAACGTGCGTAATACCAATTCTATTGGAAGAGCATTCAGAGTTCGAGGCACTGTCTGGGTTCCAAGTCCAAGTCTTGACACACTTGGCCCCCATCTGCGTAAGTAGGTCCACGAAAATTAAACTGGCGTCCGCGCCTTCACTGGTATGAACGTCGACAAAGACAACGGCACCACGCAGCAGAGATGAGTTGGTGTCGCGTCGAGGAGTGTGAGCAGAGTCTCCCATATTGGACCACATGTCACACTTGCTAGCAGGAGTAGTAGGCTCCTGATCCATATCGAACGTGTCAGAGCTCCGTCCTTTTTCAGGAGAGTACGAAATGACGGTGGCACTTTTTGGCAAGCTTCCAGTACCGTTGTTAGGGATACGTGAGGCACTGAAGCGGCGCGACTTTGTTGGACTCGATTCATCGGCAGGTTTCAGCGGCACCTTGGTCGTCGTAGAGCAGTTTCTCGGGGCCAGTCTGGCGGGCGTCGCAGGCGGCCACATGCGCGGACCCTTGAGAGCTGGGTCGACAGGCAGCTCATTCTCATCACCATACTCCTGGCTCGCTTCAGACAGAGAGTCGGAGAATGACTTGGCAACGCTTCGTTCAGCGCAGGGGCTCTCATGCAAATGCGACATGTCCTCAGCCTCCTGAGCAAGGGCAAGGTCTTCGCCAGTGACTTTAATATCCTCGTCAAAGGATGGCTCAGAAATTTCGCCGTCCGCAACTTCATCATCATTCTCTTGGGCCTGCATTTGATCCTCGAAAAAGCTCGTCTTCACAGGTGATGGCTCAGCAAGCGGCACAATGGTCGAAGCACGCGGAAGGCCAGAGGCTGGTTGCATGGTTTGTCTTGTGGAAGCAGGTCCCTCCGATGACCAAGCGCCGAGCGTCTGAGCGAGATTTGATAGACCCATGGTAGATCGTCGGTTCTTGTTGAAGCTTGGTGTAAAAGTAGACAAGTCGTCGTCAACATCCAACTCATCATCGGAATCAGACATTGTATTCATGTCGTGGCAAGGGTCCATATCCTTGTCTCGCAGCTGAAAGCTGGAGCCTTGTGGTGTCGCCACCGGTGCCCGGGTGGAAACAGCTTCTGGCACGTCAGCGACCACGAGCGTGCTGTCAGCAGAGCTGGAGGACTGGGACAGCTCGAAGCTCGGGGGAGCAACGCCCTCATTCTGCTCATAAAAGGATAATGTGTGAACGAGTTCAACTTGATCGTCTTCGTCGACCCCGTCGTCATCGGCATCACGCGGCACAACGTCAGATAGTCGGCCATTGAAGCGGGATGCAAGCGCGGGGTTTTCTGGAAGCTCAATAGTGAGCTCCTCCGAGAAGCCTCGGTCCACTTTTTCTTCAAAAGTAAGCATCTCTGAAGGACGACGAGAGTCGATGCGCACTGACGTGGATGCAGCAATGGGCTTCATCGCAGGCGTCTCGCAAATGACGGCAGCAGCTGGTTTCTCGGACACGGGCTTGAGACCAAAGGGCGCTCGCTTTGCAGGAGACTTGAGCAGGGAGGCTTTGAAGGCGTCTCGGCTACTCTGCGGCTTGCTTGTCGAGGGGAAAGCCATGCTCTTGATTGGCGACGGAGGCCGCTTGGCTGGTGTTTGGAATAGCGTATTTTTGGATGTGGTAGTCATCCTTGTGTCGTTGTCATGAGAAAAGGGATTTGATTTAACAGGGGAACCGGGCAATGGCATAGCTCCCATTTTCTTGGCCGGAGACTTGAGGGTCTCTCTGCTGGGCGATGTTGGTGGTCGACGCGGGGGCGAGCCAAATGCGACGGTTGTGCTTTCAGGAGCCCCGAGAACGGCGGCATCGACGGCAAGAGTAGAGTCCGAGTCCTTGTCCAACGTAGGCAGCTCCACACTCTTTTTCACAGGGGTCAGATTGGCCTGCTCGGTTGCTCCATTCCTGCGGGAGCTCCCGTCACCGGCCAGCAGGTCGTCATCCTTGCGCAGGATCGGAATCTGCGTGACCTTTTTCGGACTCAGCGGCTTCTTTTGAGCAGTTGCAGCGTTTCTCGTGGCCTTGCCAGCTGGGGTGGGTGGTCGGCGGGCTGGGGCGGCGTGCAGGCCGTTGAGATCCGATTCCTTCTTGGCGGCCGGTCCGATGTTTTCCTTGTCCGGCTCGTCAAACTTGACATTCTTCTTGACGATTGGTGCAGTTTTGCTCACAGTGCCTGCGCGTGATCGTGTAGCGGCCGTCGTTTTCCTGGCGGGGGGCTGGTCTGCCGACATGGCCGTGTTCCTCCTCGGGCGGCCGCGGGCGGCTTTGGGCTCGTCCTTGGGGGGCTCCGTGGCCGAGACCTTGCTTGTGCGCGTAGTCCGCGTCGCTCTCGCAGGTTCAGCACGCAGAGAGGAGGGCGGCCTGTCGACGGTGCCCGGAGCTCGGCTGGGGCGACCACATAGGCGGCGTGCCCGGGCATCGCCCTCGTTGTCGACCTCGTTTTCATCGGCTCGCGTCTTCCTCTTGGTCGCAGTGCTTGCCGTAGAGGCTGCAGCTGTTGACGAACCGGCCACCTTGGCCCTGGCAGCAGCGGTCATGATCTTGGTGGTCTTGACAGTCGGTGCATTGGCCTTGGCCGCAGCTCGAGCGCGCGTTATTCGCTTTGGTGGCGAATCCATCGTTGTTTGGGACAGCAAATGGACACAGCGATGCAGTGTACAGTACCAATGTTGGTGGCAGGATTAGTATGCAGAGAAAGAAGAAACAACAAGCAACGCGGAAATCCAAAATATGTTTACGAGGGCATGCTGTTCGCGATGCGTGATCAAGAAAGCGTGCCAGGGACCCGTGTAGCTGGCCGCAGCAGCAGTAATGCTAGCCTGGACTGGACTGGACTGGTCTGGTCTTTGTTGACGCCGAATCGGGCGCGTTTGGCTGTCGTTGCTCGGCAACAGAAACAGGCCCACCTCTTCAACAGCTCACCCACCTAACTAGATTCATCACGGCCATTGCAATTGCTCCTTGTTTCCCAGCTCCATTTTACTCTATCCGCTCTCAATTAATTTCAAGTGTTTCTTCTATTTCCTCCTGATGCGCGCGAATCTTGCTGCCGGCCCCTCAGCATCGTTTGCCGAGGCAGCCGATCTCGGGCCCGCCTCAAGAACCCTGCAAATACATGCATCGTGTTATGGCCTTTGATACCGCATGTTCGTGATGGCAGATTCGTTCCATTTATAATTCATGGTGATGTAGAATTCTATGCTCAGTCCCATCGCGTCTTCCCTTGTAAAACCCAACCTGTACAACACTCGTACGCACCATCGAAAGCGCGTCACACCACCTGCTGTCCTTGTCCTCAGTGTACACGTACACAAGAGTTTGCATTCAAAACAAAACATTCGCTAATTCAATGCAAGTCACCATGAGTTATAGACTCAACACACTGTCGAAATGTTTGCCTCGTACAACAAAGATCCCCCCTGCCTACCCCCAAGGCGCGAAATTCCTGTCGCGCTATCCCAAACATGGTAGAAAGATGACTATACATGATAAGCCGTGTAGAAGCCCGACCAAGCAAAAGAAAAGACAGAAAAAAAATGCAAATAAAAATTGAACAACATGTAATGGGTATAGTGTCACTGTTAGTCGTCGTTGCCGAAATATAATTCATCTAAATGGAGCTCTGAATGGGCCGTCCACTCGGACGTCTCTGGCAGTCTCCGGAATCAGTCGTAGCCACTCGTTCCAGCTGTCCACGTCAACGTTTTCGTCCGTTATTCGTACATTGAGGCTAATTTGTGGCATATTGTCAAAGGAAAAGCTGCCTCGGTGGGGGCTGTGTTGATGCATTGGACTCAGAAAGATGGACGGCAACCGCGAGTTGCCGCTCACCATCATATGAAACGGCGTTGGAAAGCTAACAGCGGTTTCGTTTTCGGGATGGCGGTCCTCGACAAGCTTCGGGTATGCGCTCAGCAGAACAGCGTGTAGCTCAGTGACGGACAGCGGTTTTGCGCGACCAGCGCGTATCCTAAGCTGCTCAGCCAACGCCCTCGTAAACGTGCCTCGACCAAGGGAAACCGCGTGATCCTCCGAGATGGATGCTCCCAGTATCTCCATGATGCCCTGCTTCCGAAGAATCCTGGAACATGGGTAGAAGGCGGCATCCATCAGGACCAAAACATCAGAAGATGCCTGCTCGAGTGGCTGCTGCAGCGTGCTCCACCTCACGATTGACGCTCGTCCTGCATCTCGAGAGCTATGTTGGGTTAGATCATGCTTCAAACATATCTGAACTACACGTACCTGGCAAGGCACATTTCTCTATTTTCGTCGAGAAATGTATGACCAGCATAATGCACAATCTTCAACACTTCGCGCCGGTCGTCCTCGTCCGCGAATCTGTCTAGTGTCCTCGACAGCCACCTCCAAGTGTCTTTGGCCAGTCCACGCTCGGTCGAAGGTATGCTTTGTATTTGAAACGCAAAGCGGTACTGCTTCTCAAGCACGTCGGCCAGCTCTCGTGTTGCTGCATGTACATTGGCGGCGTCATCGTCGTCTTGCCACACCAGTAGCAGAGCTCGCGCATCGAGATATCGGCCCCGATTCGTGGCTGATAACATTCTATTTGCCGTGGCCTCCAGATCGTTGCGGAAAGATTCGATTCCAGGAAGTGAGAGAGATTTTTCGAGTCTCGGGCCTGATGGCAAAGGCGTCCGTACTCGCGGGTCGCTCAGAGACAGCCGGTTTGCATGGTGGTGCAACGTGGACGGGCCGGCGTCAATATCCATATCGTGTGTGTCCGACGTAAACATCGCCTGGGGCTCTCTCACGGTCGCCACTGGGCTTGTAGAGCTTCCGAGTCGCATAGAAGATGGCGCAGCATCATGCATTGTAGGGCTGTGGGACTGATGAAATTTGTGGACAACATCCTCCCATGTCATGTCGTGATGACTCGGATGGCACTATTCGGACACAAACGTTAGTACGCTAAATTGCTGTTTATACGAAACCAATGCGCAATCAAAATGCTCTCCGTGGCCACTTACAGCAACTCTTCGACGACGGCAATCGGGACAGGCACCCAGCTTCCTAATCAATGCAGCCCGCTCTCTGGATTGTTGAGAAAGAGGCCCCGTACGTCTCCTACTGGCGCGCCGGTTGTTAGAGACGTCGGATCCGTCTTTGATGGAGAAAATAGACTGATGCAGGCTGGGGGAGGTGTCGGCACTGTACGAAGTTGTGTTGGTCTCTGATGAAGCCAAGGTGGCCGCGGTGGCCTGCGTTGAAACAGATGAAGCGGTATCGTTGCGCATGGGAGTGGTGGAAGTTGCATAGTGCAAAAGGTGTACGGAGCCTGCGGAAGGTGTAGAAGGCCGATGGTGATAGCGAGGGGTGGCCTCGTCGTGCCGTGATAGCATTGCAGGATATGATGTGGGTGAGATGGAAGCTCCAGGGTCCATGGCGGCACGCGGTCGAGTGTGAGGCTCCATCGTGCGAGGCTCCATGGGACTCATCTCCGCATGTTCAGCAGTGGAGCGTCCACCTGAAGAGTCGGATATGCCGTGAATCGATTTCATAATGTCGAGTAGCAACAACGTGTCGTGCGGCGTCAGTGGCCCATGATTGGTAGAGTGACGAGGCGTACGAAAATGTCCGAAATTTTCAGAATTAGAGCCCGAGCATTTGAAGAGACAATTCTGTGCTCTGGTCATCAAGTGGCTGTTCAAGTAGCGCCGAGTGTCGTTTAGAGTTGCGGAAATCAGCTGGTGATGGACGACTAGATGGTTGAAGGTCTATCTCTGGGAGTCTGTCGAAGTGAGGGCGAGCCTGTCGCTAGCAAGCACGCGCGTGCGAGTCGAATGTGGTATCTGAACAATGAACAAGATGAGCCAGAACTAGACCGACTATTATGGTCACTCTTGCTTCTCAAAGAGGGTGGCGCGTCTTCAAGATGGATGGTAATGGCCAGACACCCCCACCAGCACCCACCATACAGTAGCTGATGCCAACTATTCAGCCAGCAATGGTGGCAGAAATGACAAGCCACAGGGACTGGGCGAGATGGGGCAACGGAAGAAGGAGGGCTTTCCAAGAATTCCGATCTATGGGGCAATATCCTGAGAAGATGGCCGCAAGTTATAGACGCTCGCCCCGGCCCGGAAGCGTGTCCTGTTTGAGGCGATTTGCTATAGCCGTGACTGGGTGTGCACGGGGCGTTCCCTGGCAAATGAAGGGAAAAAGGATCTCAGCCCCCGGCAGACGGACTAGATGGCAAACAAACAAGAGAGATGAAGGAGTGTTATGAGCGACGCTGGGAAGGCGAGGAGACGAGGACAAATATGTTGTCCACCGAGAGCATTACTTCTTTGGGCAAGCTCTCTGGTGGAGTGGCTCCCGGTCGTGTTTGAGAAGAAGCTCCAGGCCAAACGGTAGGAGGAGCACGAGTTAAAAGGTGGCCGAATGGAGCGTGAGCTCTCAAGGGCAGCAGGGAGCCGAGGGACGATATTGGGAGAGAGAGAGAGGTGAAGCACACACACACACACACAAGTGCTAGTGTTTGTGTACGACAGCAGCGGGTGCGGGTTTGTGTCGTCGAATTGTTTGCATTGAACAAAGCTTCGCCTGGACTTGAACATACGAGCCCGCAAGTAGGCAACGGTCAGGTCAGCAACAACGACGCCGAGCTAGTTGTAGGACCAGACAGGGCGCTTTGCAAGGGCCGGACGGGAGTCGCAAGCAGCGGCGCAAGTGCAGTACAGACCTCGGGAGGCCAATGGTATGTAACTATGGATGACACCTGAAGATGGGGAGCTCCAGTTCCATTGAGATGGGGTTGGGCGGTCTGGATGTGATACGCCATGTAGGTAATACCTCTGCCTCTAGAGCAGGTGCCCACGTACGACGACCCTACCCTCGACCAGTACCAAAGGAAAGTTGTGTTGGACGGGGTGTGTATGGGTGTATAGCTCATGCGCCAGAATCCACCACCTTGCCAGGGCGGTGTTAGCCTGGTTCCTTACTCAAATGCCCGAGAAGCTACTCGCCGAGCCGCCCTGACTTTAGCAGGATGACGAGCATACGGGTTGGCGATCGGGGGGCATACCGGTGCTGGCATTGGTGGCGGCGACTGTCATGGCTGGCGCTGTCGTCCGTACTCGCTGAATGTGTGTTTTTTCTCTCATGATTCAGCTCGTCTGCCCTCCTGCCTGGCTACTGCCCGCGGGAGTGACCGTTGTTGCGTTGGCGCACCACCCTAACTGAGCAAACGGGTTTGGTCGGGAATCTAGGGTAACAGCTCCAACTTGGGGTCGGTCGGGGATGGATGCGCGGCGGACCGTGGGTTGGCTGTCCACAAGTGTTTTAGGTCCAGCCCAGGCCAGGAACAGACAGGGCTGCCATGTTTCTCTCTTGTCTCGGCGGCGCCCACAAGTGCTTTTCGCGGCTGATGATGGTTTCTTTTCTTGTTCCATCAGACAGCAACGCGGCAGAAGCGGGATTCACTTTGAAGCCCGAGTTGGATAGCTGTTTCCTGCCTTCTCCCTATCAAGCACTGATACGTCAGTCAGCGCGAAGCGGGTGAACGTGACGGTGAGTCGTGACCAGCTGGCCGGGCTCATCAGTGACCACTGACGGGGCTCTGGTAGACCCTCACTGCCGCATGTTTGCCCCCATGCCATGTGGCTCAAGTGGCTCAAGTGGTGCTGGAGACTGGGTCAGAGGCGTACTGGTAGGATTTCGAGACACCCCTCCCACCCCTTCCGCTTTCCCGGCGGCAACTACATTGTGTGGGCAGCCGTACGTGGTCAATATCAAGCTCCTTTGCACGTTTCCTTTGTGGCTTCCTTCGCCCCGACATGCCATGCTGCACAAGGCGGTTGGGTTGGCTGGCAGGCAGGCAGGGTCGGGACAATGGCAGAGTGCCAAGAAGCGTTCGGCGCTTTCCCTGGGCCGTTATAGCGCGACCGACCGAGAGCCAATCGCGCATTGTCAACTGGCAGGCAAAGCTGGAGGCGGGTTCTAGCTCGGCCTAGCTCGTGCTTCTGGCGTGGATGTAGCGCTGTCTTGGAAGCGGAAGGCTAGGGCAAGGCAACGTAGGACTAGTGCAGCGTGGGTGCATGTACATACCTAGTTACTGAGCAGACACCAGAGAAGCCGGGGCTGGCAGCTTGTCAACTTGTGTCTGAAGATGCGCGGTGCGGCGATTCCTGCATGATGGCTGCTGCAGCCGATGCCACTCATTCTGGAACCGGGCACTGTCTTGCAGACTCGGCCAGCTGCGCCGCCGTCGTAGATCTTAGCATCGCCGTGGCCCCATCGGCGCAATATGCAGGCAGGCAGGCAGGCAGGCTCCTGAGACCGGAGAATAGAACATGGCCTTGCAGGATTTCTGTAGATGCCGCCGCATCGGCGGTGTCGCGCGGGCCATCTGCCCAGCCCATGACACGTTGCTGCTATTTTTGTGAGAGGGTTGTTCGTTTCTGTAGTTGGCTGATACCGATCTTGTTTTCTCCTCGCTCAGTGTTTGACTACTGTCAGGACGGAGTATTTATTTTGGGAATATTTTGCGGAGGAGCAGGCTGAAAACCGTTTCTTGCCGAACAGGCCGCCACATTACGTGTCTCACAGTGAAAGCGACCAGCGCCAGTAGTCTGCTGGTACTCTCACATCAATCAACGAGCGATGCTGTCGATAAGCTTGCCTTCCCTAGAGTGTCAAAACACTTCTTACTAGGCTTGGCATGTAGACAGAAACAGAGGACAACGGTCAAGTGGCTAAGAAACCCGCTGTCAAATCGCCCGCCTTCATGCAGCCCCGGCACGGATATAGAGGTACGATTTCAACTTGTGCGAGAGCCTCGCCGTTGATACGTAGCAGCCAGTCACAAAACTCTGCCAAAATTAAAAACCGGGCAAACGAGTTCAGGTCAGCTGTGAAGAATACGCGTCATGATGAGCCATCACCACGGCGCTCAACTCTACCTCGCCACGAATTCATGGCCCTTGGTCATCCTCGAGAATACTCCTCTCTGGTTGGCTATTCACCAACCTTTTGACCGAGATTCGCCGATGCTATTGTAATGAGCCCGAGGGTCCTCGCTCCACCTGGCCTTTTTCTTTCTCCTTCGGACCTCCTTCGCTTGATGGCCTCCAATAACCTTGGTAGTTGCTCCGCCACCTCAGCCAGAATGTTGCACCATGGGATTGCAGGACAAGTCAACTCCGCCCTGGCAGCCACCCAGAGACTACAAGAAACCACCAACAGCCTACGAGCTTTGCATCGTCGACTGGAGAGCTCAACTGACTCCATATTTAGACATCGCCACGGGCAAAGGTTCCGCACCCCTGGTCAGCCAATCACCCTCTGAGCGCATCATCTTGTATCTTTGCCCCGATGGCATCCTTGCGCGCGCAAGCTTCGGTAGCCACGGATGCGCATGGACGTGTTTGTGCCATGCACAGACTACCGACCGCTAAACACGCGGCAGCACCCTGAGCAAAGACGCACGAGTTGTCCCGAGGCTACGCCCACATTCTGCTAATCAACTGTCTACTCCCCACAGCTCGCCTTTGCTGGACTGAGATTGGCACTGGCGCGATAATGGCTATCGCTCCTGGCCACTTCACTAACAATTCTGGCTCATATTGCTCGCGAGACCTTTGCTAATTTCTTGCATTCGTGACCTTGAAAGCTACGCACCGACCCAGCGTTCCTCTGCGTGCCCGGTGAGTTGCGGAATTAGGTTGGCCAATTGCTCGGCCGAGATTGTCCCCCCGCCGCTCCGTTTCAACAGCCTTACCACACCTTGGCTTGAAGCATAGGAGTGAGCAAGCATTTGCAGAAGCACATGGCTTGACGAGTGGAGTGTTTCACACAAAGGCTCGCCTCGCCGCGTTGTGCCTGGTGGTGCGGGGGGAGGGACGCCGGATTTCGCCCTAGTGCGGTCGCTTCTTAAGCACGAGCTGTGATACGCCCCCCGGGTCCCCGGACTGGTCGTTTCGTCTGACACCGGCCGTGGGAACTAGGTTCGGGTGTGCTCAGAATGGCCGTTGATAACAGTAACAGACAGTAGTCGCTTTCGCTGCTGGTCAACTGCGGTGTATCGTCCTCTCCGTCAAAGATCTGTCGGGCCAACCACACCGCACCGCAGCCTCGCGATTTCCCCAGCCAATACCGCCCAGTTGCTCACGTCGTCGTTGCGTGAGACGAGCCGGCCAAGCAGCTAGGGATTCCAGCGCCTGGTCACACGCTCTCGTATACCTGATTCGGTTGACAGCCGGGTCGCATGCCACGCTGCCAGCTAGGCAGCTCAGTTCGTTCATTCAGTTCGTTCCTTGCGCACATGTTTCAGTTTCGGCTGGCAACCTGCCCTGGTTGCTAATCCAGCTTGGTAAAAAGATGGACAAAGTCCGCAAGCCCTGACTTGGGCATCAACGCCACTCCACAAAGCGTCCAATCCTACCCGGTCCGCGCCCCCCCTCAAAGAATCAGTAGCGAGCTGCTTCTTAGTCGAGGCCTGCCGACTGGCAGGCACAGACACACTCTCACACTTATTCTCTCACACACCGCCCGCTCTCTACCCGCCTGGCACTCACACCTGTTCCGAATAAGGAGCCTATCAGTGCCACGCCTTTAGCTACAAGCCTACAACAGACTTTGTGCTAATTACGGAACAGTATCCTAATGCAGCAGCCGGCCTGGATTTTAGCTGGCCCATTTCCTGCAGGGATGGCCATCGTCGTACCCACGTGGCGCTCCCGAGCCGTCATCCCCCACCACAACTTGGTGCTGTGGAAGAAGCCGTCATGGAACATCATGGCAGTGAGCACGTACCATGTCTTTGTTCAATGGCTGGCCCCGCGGGGGGGAGCCCTCCTCTCGTCCGCTTCGCTCAGCATGGCAATCGCCGTCGATGATTCTGACAGGGTAGCTAGCTGGCACACCGCAAAAAAGCCACTGCCGCCTTAATACTTCAGCTGGCTCCCAGTTCCTAAATAGCATTGTCGGATAATTTGCGACCCGACTTTGCTCTTCCATTCCGCATTCGTTTGAACTTGATCCTTGTGTTTCTATTATTACCTAGAGCGCTGCAGCCCTGAAGCACGGAGGCTTTTGCTAGACAGGCAGCCGGGGTTCGCATGACACCGTTGCGACAAACTCTAAAAATTGTCAGGACTTGGCCGGCGGTCCGACCATGGGCGACCAAAAGAGATGCACAGAGCTTTTCGGCAGGCGCTTTCAGGAGAGGCGTTTTTCCTTGTCTTTCAAGGTCAGGGTTCGACTTCTCCAAAGCTTTGATCTTTGCATAAATCTTCAATCGCTCTATTTGGTCTAATAACCGTGCTTTATGGGAGCGGCTGCAGTGCTGACGCCAATCTCGTCGCGTTTATCGTCGATCAATCTGGCCCATTCCATGAGCAAACGAGAAAAATACAGTTCCTGGTCGCGCTCCCGCAACCCCTCCTTGGCCCAAAACTTGCCCTGCTGAGCTACGCCTTTGGAGTCCATGACGCCGCTCCCCCTGCGGTCTTCGAGCACGGTGAAGTACGAGAGCGTCGTGTGCAGCGCCTGATATCGCACATCTAGCGGCACAAAGTGCACCCAGGGCTGAAGGCGCGAGGTATACCACGTCTTGAAGATGGTGGAGATGACAGGCATCGCCTCGGTGCGCAGCGCGCGCAGCGTGCCCAACGCAGGGCCGTCATCATTGTCCAGGAGCAGCACGATTTTGCTGTCGTCGCTGGCAGCCTGGCCGCGGAAATCATCACCAAAGAGCTGCTTCACAACGTCACAGTTGTGGCCCGTGCATGCCGTATAGTCTGAGATGCCAACGTCGAGCGGCAGTTTACTATTCACCGCTACCGTCGAACGCTTGGCATACACCCACTGTCGCACCTGATCAACCTTAATGGGCTTGATCAACGTAGTCTTGTCTGTTGGGCGCGGTCTGGTCAGCTGGCCCAACAGCCGCAGCTTGTGGTGGCCGCGCAGATATTCTGGCGTAATAGAATTCTGACCGATGGATCCTGACCAGGATACGGTGTCAGATCGGTCCAGAAATGGCTTATCTGGGACATCCTCCCCCGCCTCAGCTGGAGCTGCCTCTTCTGGCCATAGCGGCAGCAACACGTCTGCAAAGTGCGCCGTCTTGTAGAGGCTGAAGAGGGGTAACAGCTTCTGGACGGGTCTCACGTCAGGTGCTGTCATGTAGAATCCGTGGAGGTTCTTGAGATCCGGCTGCGAGCAGACCGAATTCAGCGAATGGTGCCAGTCTGACATGAGCTGCAGCGTTGAGTGACCCCGCGCGCAGGGTCTGCAAAACCCGGCCGTGTTCCAGTAGGAATTCGCGCGCGACGCGGAATTCGGTGGGCAGGCTTGTCGGAGCATGGCGCGAAATTCGCCTGCCGTCATGGGATTTTGATTTCTCGGTTCTACAATTCCCCTCTCTCCGACCGCCCCCCGCTGGTCGCCGAGTGCCTTGTGCGTTGCTGACATCTCGGCTTGGCGGAGAGATATCCCGGCGATGACATCAGCAGCGGCGGCATCTTCTGGCGCGCGGCTGTATGACCACCTAGTTTCCCAACGTGGCAAAATTCGAGGCGACCGAGCCAAATTGATGGGTAGAGTCATATCGGGGAGGTGCGACGAGAAGTTGTTGGCCATGTGCACCAGTCGCGTGAGAGCTCCTGTACCCGAGCCGCCCTCATCATTGCGCCCAATCGAGGCCTTGCCGTCTTTGATGACAATTGTTGCGACGCAGGGAAGCCGGGCAGCTTCCTGTACTGCCTCGCGCAGCTGTTCTGGAGTCAAGTGCCAGAAGGGCGCAAGATCCTCGTCAATTTGTGGAAAATTGTCTCTGATCTTGGTGCGGCGGAGTTGGGCGTACCACTCCTTGTACTGCGGAGGCGCCTTGCGGCCCTCATGACGGTCTTCGTAGATTCGAATGGCGGTACTGGCAGTACTACTGGTAGAGGCCTTAACCAGCCAGTGTCTATAGCCGATCTCACTATCATACAAGATCTGATTGATGGGGTGCCGAAAATCATATAGAGGTGCACTGGCTAACAGAGTGTGCCCAGTGGTAATGAAGGCGACAAGGAAGACGCTCCAATTGAAAAGTCCACGAGGGAGATGTACCACCGTTCTTAGATGTTGCGCATATGTAAAGGCGATTGTAGCTCCTGTGGCTACGAAGAGGGGGAGTAGCACGGCTGTCCTGAGAAGATAGTCCCACTCACCCCAGCGACTCGCATTCTCCGTCGTCAGCCATATACCTGCGATGGCTGTTGGAATACCAACTGGCCCGGTGAGGTTGGTGTCGCATATCCACAGGGAGGCTGAAACGATGAGGACGGACAGGACCAGGCCATCAAACATGATGTCGTAGCTGTACAAGAAGGCGACGTCGCCGTTACTGTCTCGCGCGGCCCCCCAGAAGGATCGGAGAGTAGAAAACAAAAGAACAGACAAAGCTGATAGTGCGAGTACTTTGGATATGTTCTGTATGCGGTCTCTCATGTATTTTCCCCAAACCAGCTGCTGCCAAGAAAGTATAGCAATGGTAATGTCCAACAGCAGCATTCCTGTCTGAGAATATGAGACCAAGGAAGGGCTGTCGATTGCTGGGACGCACATATAAGACGATGGCGCGAATTGATTTGCTGCGGTGCTGGTGGCGACAGCAAATGATGAGGATATGATAAAATGGTTGAGGTGGCGCATTCTGTCGCCCTCAATCCACGCCACCCAATCATGAAGCTCGCTGTGCCAAGGGTCCTCGGAGTTTCCATATTTGGCGTCTTGAAGCTTGTCTCGAGACGATACGTATTGATAGACAACAAGCGCGGGCCAAAGCCAATACTGTTTCATCACCTGGTAAGCCATTGCTGCGCGGCACGGCGTGCGACACTTGGAGGTGCTACTTTACCTCGAAACCATAGGAGCTACACTGCTTCTGCGTTTGAACGAAGAGGAAAAGCTCAATGCGCATCGCAATAGCCCATACCAGCACAATGGTGCTCCATCGACCTGGCCGATTCGGTCGCGCTTCTTCCAAGCCGTTTCGTGAGGCATCGTCGTCGTCATGCAGGACTGATGCCGATTTGCTGCGGCTTCGATGGGCGCTGAACAAGGCATCTATCGAAGGTCTTGTTTTCATGAAATGAGCGATGACATAGCAGCACGCAGACGATAAGAGCATGAGTAAAATAGCAGATAGATGCGGTCGACCTGTAAGGTATGGGATTTAGCTAATGCCTCTCCACAAGTGCGAAAGAAGATCGTACTAGGCAGTGAGTGCTTGTCCCAAGCCCGAGAGAAGTACCATAGAGATGCGACCGCACTATGGGAAAAGAAATCAGTTTTGCAAATTAGAGCTGATGTCAGTGTTTGATATGTCGTACCTCAACGGCGCTATGTGCACCAGTGAAAACGGCTCCATGGTGCATTGGCGAGAAAGCTTCGCAGGAGATAGTATTTGCAGAAGAAGAAGATCATGACGCGATAGACTCCATAAGGAGCAAAAGGCAAGCAAACAGCCCCAAGTGAGTGATTGGAATCTGCGCGCGGCAAAATCGAGATGTTCGATGGAAACAGCGTTGAGTTTGAGATGCCAGTTCAGGGGTTTATGTAATCCTTGTCCCAGCACTGCCCTCCCTCCACTACTTGCGTCACTGCTGGCCGAGCCGCCCGCTAGGGCCTAGGGGGAAGCTCCCTGAAGCTTGGGCGCACCCGTTTGGCCTTTTCATCATTGTCCTTTTCAACAAAGCAAACTCCGCAAAGGCACATTGCCATTCGGAAAAATCACCATGGCGGGCATTGGAGATGCCGGCATCGTACAAAAGGCGGCTATCCCGGGCGTCTGCCTGCTGATTAGCTTCCTAGGCTACTTTTCGCAGTACATTTTCCACGACGAGTTCCTCGAGCCCGGCGCCCCGTCCCGCACCGAGACGATACTCTTCAACGGCCTGCTGCTAACGCTCTGGTACACCTACGCGCGCACCTGCGCCGTCGACCCGGGCCGCTACGCCTTTCCCGAGCAGCCGCAGGTCGTCGAGGCCAAGGGCCGGTGGTGCAACAAGTGCGCGGCGCCGAAACCCCCCCGCGCACACCACTGCCGCCACTGCCGGCGCTGCATCCCCAAGATGGATCACCACTGCCCATGGACCAACAACTGCGTGTCCATGACGACCTTTCCGCACTTTCTCCGCTTCCTCGTCTACGCCAACCTGTCGCTGCTCATGCTCGCCTACCTGCTGTGGCAGCGCCTCGCCAAGCTCTGGGACGACCGCTTCCTGCCCGCGTACCTGGGACCGGGCGTCGGCACGCTCGTCGCGCTGTCCCTCGTCGCGCTCGTGCACATGGCCACGTCGCTGGCGCTCTTTGTCATGCTCGTGACGACGCTCCGCAGCTGGCTCCTCAACCAGACCATGATTGAGATGTGGGAGCAGGAGCGCCACGAGGCCATCAGCCAGCGCGGCGGCCGCGACTGGTGGGACATTGTCGGACCCGACGGCGACACGATTCGATTCGAGAAGGTCGAGTTTCCATACGACATTGGCTTCTTTGCCAACATGGCGCAGGCCATGGGCACGCGCCTGTTCTTCCTGTGGCTCTTTCCCTTGGCCGGGCACCCGCGCGTCGCGCAGCCCGGCAAGGGTGCCACTGGCTGGACGTGGGAGGAAAATGGCTTCAACCGAAAGGCGGGCATGTGGCCGCCGCCCGACCCCGAAAAGATTCGCCGCGCGGCCCGCGTCGGCGGCAGCGGCGGTGGGCAGAACAACCCGGGCACTAAGCGCGACTACGCGAATGAGCTGCGCGAGCTCGACCTGAGTCCCGAAGAGCGCAAAAGGGCGTTTCAGGAGCGCCAGGACAGGGATCTCAGGCGCCGGCGCAAGGCACTCTTGGCTGAGCTGGAAGAGGAGCAAGGTGGCGGCGCCGGGCGCGTCGTGGAGGATTACGAAGCGGTGGACAGCTATTCAGACTATGAAGGCAACGAGGTGGACGAGTGGGCGGATGGCGACGGCGAGAAGCTGGCCGATTTTGGCGTCGATGAGGACGAGGTCGACTATGACTACACGGCCAAGCTAGATGACAACGAGGATGAGGATGTTCCGTTGGGCGAGCTGCTGCGGAGGCGAAGAGCGCAGAGAGCGGATAATGAAGATGAATAGTGTATAAATAGTTGCTTGCATGGGAACGGCGTTAAAGGAAAATTCCTTTGTTGAAACCAGGCGTATAGAGGAATTGCAGAAACATTAGCACATGATGGAGGTTGGGGGGAATGAATGCCCCTACAGCGCCAGGTATCGAGGGCAGACATGGAGTAGAATATGAGTCATATAAAACTTGGCATTCTACAAGGGCTGCTGATTGAAACAACTGTATTGTCTCAACATGTGAGTACCAGAGCTGGCTATATTCTGTGTCACGATCTCTTCTCCCCCGAGGATTTTTAATCTCAGTGCTGCACGCTGTGTCCAACGCGTAATTTTGAGACGGGCCATCACAATGACCATTGCCAATTTTCTTTAGCTCGCTTGCCATGTATTAGTTTCTTCTCATTTTCCCAATTCCAGCATTTTTTTTTTTAAAAAAAAGAAAGACATCCTCCTTTGCCATCTACATACAAAAAAAAGAGTTTCCCGCATCCAGTCAAAAAGGCATCAACAGTCATCAGGACATGGCAGACAAAAAAAGTACAACTTCCCCACGGGAGACGACCTTCTTTACCAGTCGTCCTCTTGCTCTCGCTTCTGCATCGCATTCTTCCTCGCCAGTAAGGCATCCGCCAGACTGCCGCCGAGACTGGGCGTGGGGGTGTTGCTGCGGCTCGTGTCGGATCCGCTCGCGCCATTGAGGCTCATGCCCGAGTCGCGCTGGGCCACGTCTAGCTTGCGAGCGGCGGCCGGTCGCTTCGCAGGCGGCGCGGGTGGTGCGGGCTTCGCCCTGATCGGAGGGGGTGGCGGCGCAGCGGCCTGCTCCTCTACGTAGGCGGCGGGAACCCAAGCCTGGCCGCTGGAGTTCTTTCCTAGCCACCACCCTATTCATAGTCAGTATTGTTATGCGTTCTGGGTTAGGACATGTGTGGAACTTACCATTGTTTTCCTTCTGAACAATCTCAATCAACTCGCCAGCAGTAACAGTGAGCTCATTGTCCCTGCTTCCAGCAAAGTCGTAGAGGACCTTGGCCATGACCTTGGGCTTGGCGGGCGGCGCGGCAGGTGGAGGAGGAGGCGGTGCTCTTCCAGCGCCGGAGCTGTTTCTCGTATGACTGGGAAGAACGTGCTGGACAGCCGGCTGGGCCGCGGGCTGTCGAGTAACAGGCGTTGGCACGGCGGTGGCAGCCGGCGTCGGGGTGGCGGAGATGACGGAGGGTGGTTGAGGAACGGAGCGTCTACCTGCTGAAGGGAGAGGCTGGGCTTTTCTGTTGGCCTGCAATCTCGAGGGACGTCCGCTGGGACCACCGGGGCGGATAAGTTTGCCGCGAGTGATGGGCCGGGGAGGAACTGGCTTGCCCTTTGGCGTAGGCCGCGATGCTGAGTTGGGGGGCTCTCCACGTGTGGTATGAATAGCGCCACTCTTGTAAAAATCAGCGCGCTGTTGAGAGTCCTTCAATACCTGCACCTGCTGCATCTTGTTAGGCTTCTTGGCGTATTCGATGGTATCTGCGATCTTGAGGTTGAATCCGCCAGGCATGACGCGCTGCATCTGAGTGAACAGCTCGGTCTTCAAGATGCAGTTCATCAAAGGGTCGGGCTCCTGAGGAGAGCCAACACCCAGCGAGAACCAGTCATCCTGAGCCGTCGAGACTCCAATGAACTTGATGGCGCCAAGAGGAATGGCCTTTTCGACGATGATTTGTGGCTGTCCACTGACAAGCGCTTGAGCTATGACATAGAATTTGCTGTTCGTGACGACGATGAGACGAGGGCTAGGCTTACTGGAACGACCAAACTTGGCTTCCAGGATCTCAGCACGGCAGGAAAAGAGTGCTCGCTCGTTCGTGCCGAGGTTTGCGGCTTGTCGGACCTGAGCACCAAAACCAATAGAAGCGTTGACACCCAAATAGTCTCCCAGGAAGCGACGAGAACCAAGAATACTCATCCGGCGACGCTCCTTGCGACCCTGGAGGATGCGGTGGCCGTGGTCACGTAGCTGCAAGTACTCAGCACCAGTTCTCTTCTTGCGCCATACGCGCTGAATACGAGTGGCACTCTCAGCACGATACGCAAGATACGCTCGCCACATCCTTTGGATACGAGTGGCCATGTTGTGCCAATATCTGTCTCTCATGTGCTCTAGGGCAAACAACGTCTCGGGCGCTTTGATGAACGCCTTGGTAACACCCATCTGCCACTCTTCTTTGGGGATGCTCGTATCCTTGAGAATCTGCTTGACAGCATCCTCGTATGAGCCCTGCCAAGTGTACTCGCCGGCATAGGATGTGGCGGGAGACAGCAGGAAAAACCGATCGACAAACTTGTCGAAGGATTGGCGGTAGGCAAAACCAGCACGACGAATTCGCACATTTTCTTGCAGACCGAGGTATTTGATTTGGTGTAGGACGTTGGGGCTGTTGTATTCGGTAGGCGACTTGTTCTCGTTAGGCTTGATTGTTCGAATGTATGACGGTTGGCACTTCATCAAAGTGTCAACCAGCGCATTGGCCGAGGAGCGGATTCGGTCACCGGCAGAAGGAGGCTGCTTGCGGTTGTCCTGATCAACTTGCTGAGGGAAAAGCGAGTGGATGAACTTATTGTTGCTCTGCTGGAAAAGGTTCAGCAGACCTTTGAGAAGCTGGTCCTTGTTCTTGTCCGTAATGCCATCAACAGTGTAAGCGACATCGCCAGCGTAATGCTTAATAATGAAGTTGCCCTGTCGAGGCGTCAAGTGAGCATGAGACATGCCGTTAATGCTGGTCATGAAAGTGCGGTCGCAAGCGGCGGGATCGGCGTGTGCGGTCTTGGTGGCATCCTTCATGGCGGAGAAGATACCAGGAGGGCGTACCTGCTCAATCAATTCGCAGACAACCCTGTTATCGAAATATTGAATAGGTGTCCACTGAATCTTCTCACGAGCATATTCTTCTTGCTCAGTCTTCAAGGTTAGCTGGATAAAAATCTGCTGCAACTTCTCGTTGACGTAATTGATGCAGAGTTGCTCAAAGCTATTCTTCTCGAAAATCTCGAAGCCGTAGATATCCAAAATGCCAACAGCATTAGCGGTGACTTGTTGAGATTTTAACGACTTGTTGATACGGGCAACAATCCAGTCGAAAAGGTTGTAGTATAGGGCCATGGCCAAGCCATCACGAGTGGCAGCGGCCTGCGCGGGGTTGGCCGGAGATTCGATGACTTCGCCGTTTCGTGGAGTGAGAATGCGAATAGTAATACCCTTGATGAGCTGTTCGGGGGTAGTTACAAGTAGATAGGCGGCAAAGTCGACGACGGAGCTGTCGCGCACCTCTGCGTAGCCACTCTGGTCCTCTTGGAACTGAATATTGCCGACCCATAGAATGGTAGCCAGTACACGAAAGACCTCGTCCTGCTCTGACTGTGAGAGGCCAATAACCTTCATAGCGCTGAGAGTATCCTGGAACTCGGCGAGGTCGTCAATGCCGTCAACATCGAAGCACTTTGAGCGGCTGGTGTAGAGGTAGGTTTCGGGCTTTTGAATACCGTAAAGCTCTTGGTATTGACGTGAGGCGCCCTTGGTAAACTGGTAAAATATGTGAAAGTTTCGTTCGTTGGTAATCTGGCCGACAACACGGGATTTTTCGAGCAAATAGTTGGTAATGTCGGCACCAACGGGCTCGCCTGTGGAGTTGAAGTAGATCTGGAGGTACTTGCCGAACCGCGACGAGTTGTTGTTTCGTAGCGTCTTAGCGTTGCCAAAAGACTCCAACAAAGGATTGGTAGCCAGTACCATGTCTTTAATTTTCTGAATATCGCCAGACTGTCCGCCAGAGACGTTGGCGATGTACTGCATAATGCGCTTGGCGGCCTCGGTCTTTCCGGCACCTGATTCGCCAGAAATAATAACGCATTGGTTTTCGTGGTAGGCCTTCATGTTATAGTAGGCGGACTCAGCAATGGCGAAGACATGAGGTGGCATCTCCAAGCGGTTCTTGCCGCGGTAGCTGTCGAGGACCTGGTCGGTGTAGATGCCCAGGTCACGGAAGGGGTTGACGGAGACCAAAACATGGCCAATGTATGTGTAGATTTCGGCGCCCTCGAATCGCTTTTTGAGGTTATCATTGATGGCTTCATTGGACACCTTGCTGAGCAGAGTCAGATCGGAGACACCAATCTCCTTCTTCTTGGTGGTGTCGAAGGTGGCCTTTTTCGGTTTGGCGGTGCCGCCGCCCGCCGCTGCTTGCTGAGCATTGCGGGCAGTCTTGTCCTTGGGGCGCCTTGAGATACCCTGCGAGACGACCTAAGGTTAGCGAGGAGCTGCAGAGCGCGGGGGAGCGCATGCGCCGGCCGGAGGGGCTGGATCCTACCATTGTGGGCGAGGTGACACTGAGGGGAGAACGGAGGGAAAGGAGAGAGGACGAGAGCTGGGGTCGACGCTGCTAGACGACACCCATGCAATGATAGTCTGCTTAGATGCGCATTCAAAGAAGAGTCAAGACAAAACACGCAAACAAGGAAGAATGAGGAAAGTAGACAAGATGCTGAAGATTGAAGGGCAGGTTGGTAAGCTTCGAAAGAAGCGAGCGGAAATCGGGTGCCTGGCTGAGGGCCAGCACGGTGACGAAAGGCTGGAAGCGCCGCAGCGGCCGACCTTTTCCCGCCACAGCGCACCGCCTCAATGCCACGCAAGTGGCGCCAACTAGCCATAGCTTACGCAGCAAAGGCTGGAGACTGCGGGCCGACGTCATATCGAATGGGATTTTATATTTATAGATCCAGGTTTTCTTTAATTTGCGTTTTGAAGCAAATTTTTGAGGCTGGACTGTTGGGTACGCGGTCAGCTTGTGGCTGAAGCTCTTGTTGCTCAACTGAATTTGACGTCTCCGTACTGGTACGATGTGACGGCGGCTCACGGTATCTCTCCAAGTTTTTGCTGTAATTTTTCAAGTCGCCTCAGGAGCCCATTGGGCCTTCTCTGTGTTGTCCAAATGGTTGGTGCTGATTCAGTCTGTGTGATGAGTGGGCGCATGAACAGACAACAGCCCAATCCCAAACACCGCGACGTACCCCTCTGTCTCGGCACACAATACAGCCTGCGATGTAGATACATTACCCGTAGAAATTTCATCCCACGAATCTTTCTAGAATCAAAGTTCTTGGCTCTTGTCCATTTCATGTGTTTTATCAAACTCTTTATTAATCAAATTACCACCTGGTTCTGTCTGATTAGAGTCATAGCAGTACATCGACTACTGACCCTCGCGGCTGGCAGCTCGTTGCGGGGTAGCCAATCGTCCATGCCATCGCCAGGGTGGGGTAACTTGGTAGCTTGCCCTGCTGGGTATGACAGCCGGTACCTCAGGTACAGGCCAGCTCCCCGTCTACGCCGCTTGTACCCTTTGTCTGATGACCGCTCAGCTACTAATGACAACAGCCAGCGCTGCAGCCTCAACTAATGCATGCACCTGCAGACCAGCTCGTTGCTGGGCACTGCTGGGCTATCCAAATGATAAATTAAATACCACCGACACCCCGCCTCTTGTGCTGCCCATCTTGCTTCATTACACACAAGAGATATTGAGCCTTTGTTTCGTGCGCTATCCAACCTCTTGCATGTCTGCGAAACCTTGACACTTGAGCCACAGACCCAGTTAACGTTGTCGTGCGACTCGCCTACCTACCTAGGTACCTAGTACACTGCGAGGAGCTCTACCTGAGGTACCGATCCGGCGGCCGCCACCAGTGCCTGGAAGCTTGTGACTACAAAACCGCATTTACAGTTACAGCCTTCGTCACCACCGTTTGCCACCTCGCTTTCACAACCTTTTCCACATCTCTTCCATCTTCAAAATGGCCGACAACGAGCAGAATCAGAGTGCCACCAAGCCTGTCGATGAGGCGCCCATTTCACCAATTGAACGCAAGAACTCGCTCGAAAACCATCTGCAGCACCGTCCCGACCGTGCTGCACTTATCGACAGTACGTTCGGCACCGTTGTCCACCAGTCTCTTTTGCCCTAATCTCTCTCTTTCACTGCATTCACATGTATCACTGCACCGTGCAACGCGGGAAGAATAAACGAGCTTACTTGTCATCTGTCATTTTCTAGAGAACATCCTGCCCGCGTCCAGCGCCGCACCGGGCCTCCTCTCACAACAGAAGGAAGTAAGTACGACATGACATAGCCGATGCGGCATCCCGCCGCATCGGTCTCCGCCGGCATCACCACATGCATGCGCCTACAGCGGGTTGCCCTGTGTTCTCGCACGTATACCGAATGGAGCCATTTGGATGCCGTGCGGCGGTTTAGCAAAACGAAACGTATCCAATGGTTACTGATTTTTTCTCGTTACACAGCTCGAGAAGCACATGCTCGAAGACAAGCTCAACGACAAAATCTCGAACCGCCCCGCCCCCGAGACTCTCGTCAAGGATGGTGTCCTGCGTGAAGATCCCCGCTCAGCGGAGGAGCGGTATGAAGAAGCCATTGAGGATGAATACGCTAAGCGCGAGGGCGGTGCGTAGAGGACGATATTGATTTAGGAGTTTGCAGGCCGGAGTAATGTACTGATATAATCATGCGTTATGTGGACATGAGGCTGAGATGGGTGGTTTCGGAATGAGACAACAAACAAATGCCACAAGAGATCCTCCACTCAAATGATGTTGAAGAAGTAATAAGAAATATACAAACTTAACCAAACAGTGAATTCTAACCTAAGCTTAGGAAGAGACAAGAGCAATATCTTTTTGCGTAAAGCCCCATACTTGAAATCGTGCACATGCAGTGCAGCCATGCAGCCACCATGCAGGCCTAGCTCCTCAATCGCTCGGTAACGGGCAATTGAGACAACAGGAACGGCATGTTGCACGAGTTCAGTCTGCGGCATGAACCTTTCTTTGATCCTTCTACATGAAAAAATTGCTCTCGGTAGCCTCAAAGTCTCCACCTTTCACTGTTCGTGTGACCGTGGGTTCGCTCATCACGATCCGCTGCCCGCCGAGGACAACGAAGTGCCCAAAGTGCCAGAGATGCCTGAAATGCCTCAGGGAACAAACGAGGCGTTGATCGAGCCTGAAACGAAAAAGGTGGGCAGCCTAATCCGATTTGGAGAGGTTTAAATTACAGTTTTGATTCGCCAACGGCGCTTAGTCGAAGAAATCGCGAATCGGACCACTGGGAAGTGTCCCTTTGGTGACGGAGGAGGGGTGTACACGGCAGTGGCTGGCTTCGGAGGTTTGAGGGTAACACAATCACATTTTTTCCTTTGTTGACAGCTGTTAAGCCGCAGATTTACATCGGGTGGGTGACCCTTTGTATAGTGTCTATAGGCTGTCAGGTTGCGCAAGGATCGGTTTGTGTGAGGTCTGTTGCATTGGGCTTGAAGAAACTATCGAAAATCGCGGATCCAGCCGCACTCTCTTTTTCTTCCTGGCAGGCTTTTGTCCTGCTCCGTAGTCTGTCTTTTTTTTTGCATGCTCAATCTTTGTGCAATAAAGCAAAATCGGCTTGTTGCCTCGAGGCGTCGCTAATAATATATATATATACCCAACACAGGAAATAATTGCAAAACTCCATTCGTGGTGCAATTTTTCAAGTCATGACGCGCATACAGCTGTAATAAAGCTCGGCATATAGAAGGAGCAAGCTCTTCTATCGCCGGCCTGAGCCGTAACTTGACTGCCTATACGAAGGCGAAGGGTTGCCTTGCCCACCTCCGCCGTGGTGGCCGTTGCCAACAGTCGGGCCTGGGTTGTAATTGACTGGGTGATTGGTTAGCCTAGACTTTAAAGGATCGATGAGAGGCCGTGGAGAACCTACTTCTTGCGCTGTTGTACGCGCTGGCTGCGCCCACCGCACTCGAGCCGGAGCTCGAATACCCACTGCGCTCCGAAGAGACCGGCGATGATGACGGCATTGTATAAGACTTTTTGGTATATTGATAAACTGATATTGTTCAAGTGATGAAGAAGATCAATAAGCAAGTGGTGCTAGAGTGTGTTGTCACAGAGTAGTGGAAGATGAAGATGTGTTGAATTGGAAACCTCATGATTTAGGAGGACAAAGCCGTCTATAAATACTGGAATGAGCTCTGCAAGCGGGAAAGAGTCGAGCAAGGGTCAAGATAAGAGAAAGTAGCAAAAGGCACGACAAAAGTGTACAAGCTAAAGAGACACTGCCGCAATGTACGGCAGAAGAGCCCGAAACCATCCCTGACGAACCCCGTCATCCAGGCATCACAGGCACCGAGGACGAGTACAAGGGCCAATCGAAAAACAGGCAGCCTCAAAATCATACAGCAGAGCCCCTCTCATGAACCAGGCCACAAACTCGAAAATGGGTGACTCAGGCTCGTTGTGAATGGGTTGGTTACTCGGCCGCGCCGCCATGTAAGAGGAGGGGAGGGGTGGGGGGAGTGCGGTTGTCGAGTCCGGGGGTGGTAAGTCCACCGGAAACAGGACAAATTGGCCAACAATGGTGAAGGAAAAGAGAATGAGGAGAATGCCTCGCATCACAAATGTATGGTTGGATCCGGGGGCAACCTCGTTAGCGGGTAGTGCTGCCTCGAGGTTCAACGTGACTCACTAGACCGGGCGTGCCCACACTGTTGGAAAAAGGGAATTAAGAGGCAGGGTAAGGGACCATTTTGACGAATGGCAGTAGAGATTTAGGCAAGAGAATACAGTTTCCACTGGGACAAGGACGTAAACCGGAACAGAAAACAAGAGACATGCAACGTGAATGTGGCAGAGGGGGGGCATGGGCAGGAGGGTCCATCCATCGCACGCAGTTGAGGGCGAAAGAGGGCAATTGCCGCCTAAAAGTAGTGGACCAAAGCCATGACGCCCACCGCTGCAAGGCTACCTACCAGCCGCTAAATACATGGGACTATAATCTAGTTTACCAGGCTGCCAGAGCCAAAAGAGGGTACCTAATCGCCGATACGAAGGCAGGGGGGAGAGGGGGGCGTGTGGGAAAATCACATTTGTGAGGAGACAGGTTTTGGTAGAACAAGAAGACGCAATGTAAAGGAAAAGAAGAAAACACAAAGTCTCGACCTGAGGCGCTGCTTAGGACGGGCGTTGTGGGCTATGTTGGACGGGGGGCAACGCAGCATTGGACAACGGAAGTTTCTCGAGAAGCATTGTTATTTTTTTTTTCATCCCGTCATGCCGCCTCATTCCTGATTCACCCATCTGCACATGCAAGGCCATCAACAGCCTTGCGCCATACATAGCAGGGCAACTCGGGTGGTGGGTGTGGGCTTACAGTATCCCCTTCCCTAGGTAGTTTGGCGTTGAAAAGAAGGTTAGCAGCGGGCACCCAATGGGGCGCGCGCCGGGCGTGCTCCGGGCCAGGTCTACTAAGTGTCTGCACAGCCTGGTCATTTGTTCAACTTTTGCACCAGTGGGAAAAGTCGCTTTATTACGCAAATGCAGCCACCTTGTTCCCACCAGGGCGAGGATGGGGGGGGGG